>PVJO010005387.1:0-99034 GCA_004026905.1 Hystrix cristata | reverse complement strand
AATGCTTCTCTTCCACCAGGCTGTTCCAGAATTGTATCCTTTACAATAAACTGGTAAATACAGGTGCTTGCCCGAGCTCTGTGACCCATTCTGGCAAATTACTGAAGCTGAGGAAGGAGCCATGGGAACTTCCGGGTTACAGCTTGCTGATGAGAAGCACAAGAGGCTCTGACTTGAGGTTGGCATTTAAAGGGGGAGCAGTGCTGTGGGGTAAAGTAGAACTGAATCGCAGGGGGCTCTGTTGGTGTCCAGAGAGTTGGAGAATCACTTGATGAGGAGAAACCACATAGGAGGTATCAGAGGAGTTGTGTGAGCAGAGAAGTTGTGTGATGGATGAGTCAGGAAAATCTCTGGGTTAGGCAGAGTTCCAAAGCAGGACACCAAAAGAAAACCCATAAAAGAAAAGTCGATCAACTGGACTTTGTCCAAATTTAGAACATTTACTCTGCAAAAGCCACGTTTAGGAGAGTAAAAATGTAACCCGCAATGAGTAGAAAATACCTGCCAGTCACCTATCTGGCAATGACTTATATTCAGAATATACAAAGAAATCTCAAAACACAATAATAATAATCACAAAAAAATTGAATAGAAGCTTCACCAAAGAAGATATACAGATGGAAAATAAGTATATGAAGAGAAGTTCACTACCATTCTAGTGAGATACTACCATGCCCTAAACAGAATGGCTAAATTAAAAAAAATTACCCTTGTTTTTGCCAAGGTGGTTGAGACAGGAAGCAGGTGGAATTCTCACACAGTGCTAGTAGGAATGCAGAATAGTACAGCCACTCTGCAAAATACTTTGGCAATTTCTTATAAAATTAAACATACACCTACTACATGGCCCAGCAGCTTTGTTCTTAGGCACTAAATGTTAGAAACAACTGAAATGTCATTCCCTAGTGAAGGGATAAACTGGTACCTCTACAGCACAGGATAATATTTGGCAGCATTCAGAAAGAAACACTGACACCCCTTTCTACATGGGCGGAACTCATGCTCAGAGATGGAAGTCATTCAAATGCTGGTCACTATATAATTCCAATTATACAACTCTCTGGAAAAGACAAACCCGTGCAGAGGAGAACAGACCAAAGGCTAAAGGGGTTAAGGTTGGAGAGAGAGGCAGTATGAGGAAGTTTGGGGGTGATGGGATCATTCTGTGTTTTGACTGGTGATGATTAAACACACGCATTTGCCATACTCTTAACCATGCACCAGAAAGAGTAAATTTTATTGCATGACATTAAAAAATAAATTTCAAAAATGAAGACAAAGCATCACCTCAGGAAAATTTGTTTTCTTTTTTTAATCTACACAGGTTCAAGAGTTTGAAAAATAGGTTTAAAAATCCTATAGAGGAAAAAGAAAGAGCAAAATAATTCTACTTGTCAAATTCACAGGGCACTCTATGCCTGCAAACCTGGCCTTAAGATAGCTGCTCTTTGTTTTCCCAGGTTCTGTATTTGTTTGGCATCCTTTCATCACAGGATCAGTTATACAAACTGTATTTCCTTATTTTTTGTATTCCTGGTGCTCTGGCATCGGTGGCCTCGATGCCTGGCCAGAGACCACGCCCCCTACAGACGGCCAGGGCCTCGGCGGGGAGCAAGCCTGCCCTCTGCACGTTGACCTGTCCCGGCCCAAGTCCCCGGCCACTTCACTATCAAATGCACACACACAGACAAGGTCTCCATGCTCTAGAGAGCCCAGAGCCGACAGACGCCCGGGATCCAGAGACCACGACCTCAGAGGGATCATGCACACCGGCCACCCTAAACTCTTTCCCCCGTGACGCCTGGCCATTCTTGCAGGAACCCCCGTAAACAAAGGCTCTGGCTTTGGCTCGCCCCTGCTCCCGCTTCTGCCTCCCGACCCAGACCCCTGCATCCCCCTGGCCTGGTGTGGCATGCTCAGTAAATGATTATGGGCTGGAGCTCTCAGCTACACCTACTGACCGGTGGAGCTCCCACTGGAGATCAGGAGGACAGAAACCTGTTTCCTGACCTCCTGGTTCCCCTGTGACACCGTGTGCCGCATGCAGGCTCCCACACTGAGGTTCCACATTAAACATACCTTCTGCTTCCTTTTCCCTATACATTTATGTTCTCATCAGAGTGGCCTAAAGCTCCTGCTGCAGGGGTTACATGCCTTCTTGGTTACAGAAGAAGCATTTCTGCTTTCTGCCATAGCGCGTATTCTCAGGAGACCAGTGTTCTTGCTACACTCTCTAGGAATTCCGTAACGCTGCTGCAGCGACTTCACACACCGGCGACGTGCGGCAGCTGGGAGGCGGCTGCTCGGGGATGGCAGAGGGCCTGGCCAGCACCAGGCACCCGGACGTGATAAAGATGTATCCAAGCGCCTCATCCCCACGGAGAAAGATATGGGGAGGCTATGTCGCATGACCACAACTGCACCCTTGGCCCGCCTGATTCTTCTGCCCGTCACACATAAGGAACTCGCCCCTCGATCTACGGAAATATAATCATCATCTAACTAGAAGTGAGCAGGGAGACGTTATAATAAGAGAGCTGAGGGGGCTACAACGTGCTATTATCACAGTCATGTTTTGAAAGCAGAGTAAGACAAAGTAAAAGCTGTAACCTTGGACTCTGAATTCCATGGACCGTCAGAGCCGGCAGGGAGAGCGACCTTGTGTGTGTTAGAGAATGCCCTACTACATGTGCGCAGGATTTGGGTGCCCAAGAGATTTTTAAAGAATTGATTTTAGCCGGGTGTGGTGGTGCAGGCCTGTACTCCTAGCCCTCAGGAGGCTGAGGTGGGAGGATCACTGTGACTTTGAGGCCAGCCTGAGCTACCTAGTGAGACCCTGTCTCAAAAAACCAACCAATCAATTGATAATAAAAAATTGATCTTAAATTTAAAAATAGGATGGATCTAGAATCAATAAATACTACCAGAAATAGAAGTAGCTAGAGGCATGATACCAAGATAAAGTAGACGTCCTGTTCCTCTTCAGTGTGGGTGTGGCATATGAAAAGCAGGGCATAAATCATGTATGTTATCTGCATAGACTGATCACTTGGAGAGGCATGTTCCACATACAAACCAGAGAAATACGTCTGACAGCCACACGTTCAGTTGAAACTCCAAACCATTTGAGTGGTACAAAGAAATAGCCTAGTTTTCATTTCTGAAGGCAAGAAAGCTCTTACAAATTACAATAGGACCTCGACTCCCCAGAAATCACCATATTTTTCCAAATATCAGTTATTACTCAATTCAAGAAAAATGAGTTAGAAATTCATGGCTCGTATTTCCCTTAAACAGTCAGTCAAGTATTTGAAAGCAAGTATTTATAATAGAATGGGAAATTCATTTTGAGTTTGGTAAATACCCAAAGCGTAAAGAAAAAGTACTTTTAGAAACTTGATTGCTCATATAAAAGGAACTGAAAGAAGATAAAAGGAGAGGTTATAAGGGTTAAAAAGGAGAGGGAGAAAAATGAGAAAAATCCCTTGTCTGAAATGTCAGTCTTTACAGACATGGGTTCAATATCCTTTCAAAGCAATTTTAATTAAAGTTGCTGTTTGTTTGTTTTGAACAGATACCATGTGAAGATAGTAATAAACTCAAACAGAAAAAGAGTCTGCCTAAATAGAAAAATTCTCCTCCTTCTTACCCAAAGGCCTCCCGTTCTACATCCAGGAGACAACCATTTTCAACATTCTCTGGTACATATATCTTGTGTATCTTTCTGCAGGCGATTTGTACCCTAATAACCATATTTATGTTCCTCTTACTTTACTCAATTTGGTACATACTAGATATACTGTTCTCTCTTGCTTTTATCTCCACTTAAAATATGTATCTTGGGTGGGCTGAAATTTAAGGTATCAGATGTGAACTTGAGATTTCTAGAACAGACACATATATTCATGAATGTATATATACACACACACACGGAAGTATATATACACATAATGTGTGTACATAATTATAAACATGTGCACATATATGTGCATACACACACAGCTTCTATCTGTGGAAAGGGCCTAAAAGCAAAGACACCTCACTGGGAGAGAACATTCAGTCACTAGCTTTGGGGCTGTAATGCCACACAACACCAAAAGAAGCCAGAGGTGCCAAGCAAAATGACTAATTATAAGGCTCGATTAGGGTACAGACAGAGTGAGTCTAGATCATCCTATTAGGCCAGAAAGCAAGGACGTATTAAGGAAATTTACAGACACTAGCGCTGGCTTGCAGGGCTCCCACTGGCCAACTCTGGGACAGTCTGTGTACCAAAATAATCCAGGACAATAATAAATTATAAACGACTGAAAAAAGAAAAACCTATAATGACAATATTGCTCTAGCTTACAGTAGAGTACCAATTTATGATTAGTAATGTTGAGGGCACTCAGGTTGGAAATCAATATTTTGCCATCCATATAATAAAGATCGTTTCAGGAAGGAATTATCAATGAATACCAAAGAGAGGAATATTGTTATTTTTTAAAAAAAATTTTATTTTTATTAGGAGCAAAATGTTTGCATGGTCTTAAAGTGTTACTCCACAGATCGACTACTAGTTGGAAGGGAAACAATATATTTGGGAAACTGAACAATACTGTGAGTAGGGGGTCAAAATTAATGTCACCAGTGAGGGCTAGATGAACACTACGGGCCCCTGACAAGGACAAAATACCACCGCTGGGACTGCACAACCCGAATCAAATCATGGGAGACATTGTAGGAGCCCCAAATGAACTAAGTTATATTTTTTTCATGGGGCTACATTAATCAAATATTTCATTGTCATAAAAGACACATCTCTTCAGTCTCCTTTGACCTGAAATATTTCCATAGTCTTTATCCTTTATGATATTAATATTAATGTATGTGTATATACATACATATATGTATACTATAAATGTGATATGCAGATAAACCAGGATGGGGGCAAAATGCTAATGGGTGAATGAATCTGCATAAAGGGCTTGTGATATTTCCGTATTTTCATTCTTACAACTTTTCTCTGACTTTCACATTATTTCAAGTAAACATTTAAAAACCCAAATACAGTAACACCTCAGTTCATGAACGCTTCTGTTTGCAAACAATTTGGTTTGCAAACAAAGTGTTTGGCAAAATTTTGCTTCCATTCTTGAATTTCACATTGGAATCAACATGATGGCGGCTATCTTCTCTGGAATTGTGGAAGGAATTAAGTTCGTGAACTGTGGTATGACTATACAGGGCACGGTGATACATGCCCATAAGCCCAGCATGGCGGCTGAGGCAAGAGGATCACAGCTTTGAGCCCAGCCTGGGCAATTTAGTGACTTTGAGAGATTCTGTCTAAAAATAAAAAAAGGCTGGGGATGTACCTCCGTGCAAAGGCTGGGTTCAGTCCCCAGTACTGCCAAGCGCCATATATCCATCTATATTTCTTTGGGAGGCATTGCCGAGGATCGAACCTGGCCCTCACATAGGCAGGGCAAGTGCCCTACCACCAAGCTACATCCCTTCTGCATTACTTTAGAATTATCTATTTTTTCCAGTTTTCCTTTTCAGTTGAGATCTAATTTACATTGCTAAAATGCATAGCTTTTGAGGGTATAGTTCAGTAGTTCTGCTAAGTGTACATACATGTGCAACGGCTCTCAATCAAGAGAGAGAATAATTTCCCCCAGAAAGTCCCTTGTGCCTCCTTCTACTCAGTCTCTACCACCCTTCACTCTTAGCAGGGCACAGTTTTGATTTTCTATCAGCACAGCTTAGTTTTGCCTGTTCTTGGTCTTTCTACAGAAGGAATTATACAGGTATATTATTAAGTGTTTAGCTTCTTTGTCTCAAGGGAATATTTTTGAGACACATCTATGTCTTTGCAGGTACCAGTTGCTTTTTATTGTTTCACATTATTCCATTACACACATACATCCAGTTCTTTACTCATCTGTTGGTATTTGTGTGTGTGTGTGTGTGTGTGTATGTGTGTGTAGACATGTTTTCATTTCTTGGCTGAGCCATAGTTCAGGTGTGTGTTTGCTTTATATGGTGCTACTGACTGTTTCCAACGTAGTCGTACTGTGGCTTGCCACTTTTAGTGGCTGCATAGTATTTAACTGGCTGACCATCATTAACAACTTGTCAGGCTTCATGTTACTCCCAATCTTTGGCTATTACAAAAGACTCAGTAATGAATGTCATTGTCCATGCAGCTTTGTGCACATGTGGGAGAATATCTGTGGAATAATATTCCACAGAGCATGTATACAGTATTTTAATTTTCTATAAATATTGACCATCATTCGTCTTCCACATTGGTCATTACCAAACTCCATTCCCACCAGCTAAGGATGACAGCGTTTGCGTCCTCATATCGCTTTGCCAAAACTATAGGTAAAATTTTGAATGTTTTAGTTTCAATTTGTTTTTCTCTTATGAATAGCACTATACTCATTCTTTTTGCCCTACAGTTTCTTATGTCACGCTCATGTTTTAGAACCCTGTTTTCTTTCTCCCGCACATTGTCTTCCTCCTTCAGTCCCCTTTCTGCAGTCTGAGACACCACCTCAGACTGACACAGCTCTGGACCCACTTGACCACTTTTAGTGGCTGTGTAGTATTCCAGTGACAGCTGGAAGTGGTCACTGACTCCCCAGTGTCCACCGAGTAAGATCCACAGACTTCGTCCTCTTCCTGAAGACCTACTCTGTGCTTCCCTGTGTTTTCGTCCAGAAGACTCGGTACCCCAACAAGAACAAGGTTTGCAGGGCCCATGGTGTGTTGCTGCCCTCCGCCCAGCGGCCCTCCTCTCCCTGCGCGGCCCAGCTCAGCGGCACTCCAGGAGCGTGGCCAGGCGAGGTGGACGAGGGGGGCACTTACCGGCACCTTCGTTTTCAATTCGTCGCGATAGTACTTGACGCCAAGGTCCGTGAGCGTCCTCTGGAGGAAGCGAGAGGGACGAAGGATGAGGACGAGCTGCAGGTTTCCCGGAAATGCCACCTGCGAGCATTGCAAAAAGTGTCAGGGCGGAGAGAAAATGTTGCGTCCATTACTGGGTCTACTTCGCTCTCCTCTTGAGCAAAATCACAAGAGAAAAGGTTAAGGTGGACGCCATGAATGCCAAAGAATTAGAATAGATGTCACAGAGTTTCAGAGCAGAAAGAGACTGTATAGTTGAGACAACCCAAACCTTTCCTTAAAAACCGAACCAATAGGGCTGGGGATTTAGCTCAGTGGTTAGAGTGCTTGCCTCGCAAGCATAAGGCCCTGAGTTCGATTCCCGGTACCAAAAAAAAAAACCAAAAAACTGAACCAATAAGCAAAAACATTCTCTCTCTCTCACTCTTGCACTCTCGCACTCTCACTCTTCCTTTTTTTTTTTCTTCCTGTTTTTTATTTTTTGAGATAGGGTCTCACTATGTAGCCCAGGCTGGCCTTGAACTTGCAGTGATCCTCCTGCCTCAGCCTCCTGAGTGCTGGGATTATAGGCATGCACCACCATGCCCGCCCTAAAATCATTTTCCTATTATAAAAATAACTCATACTCTTTCTAGAAAAATTAGGAAACTAATGGAAATATACATCAGAAAAAGAAAAGCACCCATAATATTTAACATTTCAACTTATTTAATTACTGGCTGTTTTCTCTGTTTAATTGTCTTTCTCGTGGTTAAACTTACACCATAGAAATACTTCGCAATATACCTTTTCATTTAATATAACACCATGAGCTCTTCTTCTTGTTATTAAAAAGTTCTTTGGAAATATTTTTATGGGTGTAGAATTTATTCAGTCCAATTGCTTTTGCCAGTCACTTAGGCTTTTTGGTATTTTTACTACTAGAAATCGCACTGAAATGAATATCTTTATCCATATTTTGAAACATTATTTTTTAGGATGGACTCCTAGAAGAATTACTGAGTCAAAGAATTAGTACTTTAAGAATTCTTTTTTGTATTAGTATATGTTTGCGATACAAAATAAATACATCCACTGTGGGGATTTGAAAGGTTTTAGATCCATGTTTTACCAAGTTACTGTCAAGAAGTATTGTGCTGGCCATGAGTGAGGTCCTGAGGAAGGAGCTAACCGAAGTCATAGAACTACTTAGTGGCCAAGTTGGGAACCCAAGTCCCCCCTGCCCTTGGCTTTCTGGGCTTCCTGAAAGCCACTTCCTGAGACGCTGCTTAAAAGAACATCTGGTCTTGACTCCAGACTTGTGTGATCATTAGCACTGGGATGCAGTCCAAGTAAGTGTGTTTTTAATACTCACTGGAAGAGATCCTGGTAGGCCAGTGTGAGGTTCCTTCACTGTATCCTCGTTACACATAAAGTGATCAACATATTTCAGGGATAAATGAGGCTCAACCATTAGATTATTTAAGTATTGCCTATGGCCTAGGAAGCCAGACTCTACAGAGGTCCAACCTCTGCAGTAGTATGACCCTCAACCGTGGGCGTAGTTGCCTCAAAGTCCTGTACCCCAAACTAAACTAAAGAGACAAAATCCACACAGCAAGAGAGAGGGGTGTCCCCTCCCCGTTTTTAAAATGCAAGCTCCTAGAGAGAGGAGCCACACGTCTGGTTATGTTGAGACAGGGAAGCCAGCTGAGGCACGACCTGTGGATCTGAATGGGCCTCTAACCCAGTCTGAGAGCGACTGTGCTGGTGCACATGTGAAGCGCGGCTGCTTCCGTGAGGGCGGAGTGGGCTCCGAGTGTCCCCTTTCCGTCCTCGGCCCCGCACACACATCCCCAGCCCGCCATCCCCATCCCCATGAGCCAGTCTTCACTGCCCAAGAGCCTGTGCGTGGGCAAGAGCATGGCGTCCCTGTCCCTGTCTGTGGTGTCCCTGGCTCACATGCGGCCAAGAGCCCAGGTCTGAGGTCCGACAGAGGAAGAGCACACCCACCCACCGAAGGGCAGCAAATGGGGATCAAAAGCAGGCTAATAAGGACGAAGGCGCCCATCCGAGGTTGTACCATTTAGTGCTAAGTGCAAGCGTGCCTCCAACGGGCTTACTTAGCAGCCTGTCTGATTTTGTCATTGTCTTTCTACTGTGTGAGGAAGTTATTTGAAACCCGAAATAAGGACTGTATTAAATCAGACTGCCCCCTAAACAAACATTCAAACAAGAACTTCGGTATGAGTAGGTTGTTGGGGGAAGATTCCGAGAGGCACAACGGAGAGAGCGGCGAGGGAGAGAACAAGCCAGCAGAGCCAGGACGTTCGGAGTGAGGGGCGACTGCTGTGGGCACGAGACCACGGGGCTGCCCCACCGCGGGGCGCGGAAGCTGAGGTGTCCATGTGCCAGCTCCTACAGCTCAGGGGGTGCGGGTTACTCTCGGGCCTGGCCTTCCGAGGTCTCCCCGGCCGCCCTCTTCTGTGGCCAGAGAAGTCCACCTGGCATGAAATAATTGCCTCTTCCCCAGAACTCGGAAAGGAAATGGCTGGAAAGGCCACTTAAATGACATTAATGATATTAGCACACGATACTTACAGCTATTCGCATCAAGGATGCCTTTATGGAGCTCCACTTGTCCCTTCGTCTGTCGATGACAATGACAAATCCGATGCTGGCCGCCTCCACGCTGCGGAGAAGGGGCGTGAGTGTCAGGATCGTGTGGGACGCCGGGTCTAGCCCGGCTCAGGCCACCGCAGCCCTCCGGCCTCCTCCACACTCCAGCCGGCCGCCTGGCAGCCCGCTCGGCGCCGACTCCCTCTCCCACCTGGGCCAGCGGCCTCGACAGCACAGCGCCATCTCCCAGAATCCCTCCAGGACTCCTCTTCCGGCGGACAGATGTGTGAAACACCGCAGGAGCCCACACGCTCGTGCCTGAAGGCGCATCTGGCCCCCCAGAGCAGGCAGGGGACACACCTGAGGGTCTCAAGGCCGAGCTCTGCCCCTTGAGCCTCCCAAGTGAGCGTCCACAGAGCCACCAACACCCTTCCCTGGGAGTCAGTCCTAGAGATGTTCAGAAATGGCACAGGCCGGTGGGGAAATAAGCCCCTTCCGGAAGATGGCCACGAACACGCCAACGGACCTCTGTGTGAGAAGCCGCCATCGTCTCAGGACCCCGCAACACTCTTGCAAAATCTTTTGAAACTAAAGTCCTAAAAGTAAAAACACTTTCCTTGTCTCCTCTGGGGACAGGTATAGTATAGTATAAGGGAAAGAACAAGGGCTTCGGGGCCTGGCTCAACCCCTAGCGCTGCCACTTGCTGGCAACGGGACACAGAAGAGATTGCTTAACCTTTCTCAAATGTGATTTCTTCCTCTGCAAAAGTAGAATACTACCACTAGTAAGGAAGTGGTTAAAAGCTCTAATCCTGAAACCAACCTGACTAA
Organism: Hystrix cristata; assembly: GCA_004026905.1. NCBI lineage: Eukaryota > Metazoa > Chordata > Mammalia > Rodentia > Hystricidae > Hystrix > Hystrix cristata. The sequence goes on along the minus strand of PVJO010005387.1, from coordinate 88,705 downwards.
ATTTAAAGTCTGAATTCTGTCATTTATACGTAGTGTGGGTTTTTTTTTCCCCCTTTGAGATAGAGGGAGCTATTTAACCCTTATAGTTTCCCCGACTCTATTTGTAAAGCAGAAATAATAAAACACCACAATGAATGTAATCATTATGTACTGTAAACATGTGCCAAGAAAAATTTTAAAAATCAAACAATCAGGTTGATGTGAGGACTAAATGAGTGTGTGTGCACATGTGTGTGTGTAGACATAGTACTGTGCTATGGCTATTTCTTATGTGGTGTCACAGGCATTGAAAGAGACACAGGGCACAAAAAATAGTTGCCCTGTAATAAGCCTTCAATAGCTCTCCAATATTGGGGGAAATGTCTGTATATGAATAAGGCAGAAGATCTAGCAAAATATGAAAGGAAGTATAAGTAGCTGGTCTGACTTAAGCATCACTGCATCAGCCCATCACGACAGATACATATTAACCAATGCAAAGAAGCAGGAAAAGCTGACCAATAATCAAGAGAAAATAATCAATAAATTTAGACTTAGAGATGTTTCCATCGTTGGCAGACAAAATCTTTGAAATTTTGATCAATAATATGTCAAAACAGGAAAATGCAGACAAAACAGAGAAAAGATATTGTATTATTTCAAGGGATAATTAGCACCTATAATAAAGAATAGATGAACCTTCTAAGATTGCAGAATTTAATATCTTAAATTAAGAACTCATTGGATTTGTGAACTAGCAGACTGACAACAGCAGAAGACAGAATAAGTGAAAATGAAAACAGATCAAAATCGAAACTGTTCAAGCGGAAGCACACAGAGATGGAGAGATGGAGAGAACAGAATGTGAGAGAGGTACTGGGTGAGAACGCAAGTCTCAGAAGGAGAGGCGGAAGAACATATTTCCGAAACAACATTTTCAAAATGGTCAAGAATTTTCCAACCCTGATAAAGACACCATCAACTCCCAGATTCACATAAGATAAAGCAAAGGAAATGTTACCAAAGCATATCAGAACCAAACTGCTGAAAATGAGAGATAAGGAGAAAAATCTTGAAAGCAACCAGGGGGAAAAAAGATAATGGTCTTCAGAAGAACAACACTACAGAATAGTCACTTACTTTCCAAAAGAAACCACAGATGCTGTACTCCAGGGGAATGATATCTTTAAAGGACTGACCTCCAAAAAACCCACTTAGAATTCTACACCCATTAAAAATTCATTTGACAAATGAGGGTGAAACGGGACATCTCCAGACAACTAGAGTGGAGAAAATTTATTATTGGTAGACACATACAGAGTCTGCCAAAAAATGTATATATAAAGAAAAGAAAAACTTGTATAAATATTTTGATATTAAATTTACTGAGACCATGAGATTAATATAAATTACCTTTGGCCTCTACACTTAGAAGAGGTGCTCAAAGTGGTGGCCATTAGCTTCCAGGCATTTATTAGTACAGCGACCTGCTGTGCTACATTTTTTGGCAGACTCTATATTTCAAGAAATACTAATAGCTAGTTCCCAGGCTCAGAAAAGCTGCAAGCACAGAGGTGCAAAAGAAATAATCAGCTTGCAAAGGATCAATACCCGGGTAATGAGGTTCAGGTGTGAGTTAGGAAGACTTTCATTCCTATCCAAAACGATGCTGGTTATATTAAAAACTCGTATCTTTCCCTAAATATGAGAGAACCCTGAAGACAAACGTAATAAATGAACAAATTCCAAGGAGAGTTAAGACTTCTGGTAGTAAGCGACTTCTGGTAGTAAGCAACTTCTAGAGTAGACTTTCACATGAATTAGAGGTTGCCTATCCTGAGAACTGGCAGGAAAATGGGTGAACCTAAAGGGTAACTCCACATGGCAACCCAAATCTCCAAGAAGCAGTGAAGAACACTAAAATCCATGTGGATAACACTATCAACTCTGTTTTCATTTCACAGAAGACTATTGACTATGCAACACAAAAATAATAGCAAAGCATTATTCAATATATTGTATATGAAAAATAAAATATATCACACTAGCATTAAGGCTGGGATGGAGTACACAAAATCATACTACTGAAACTAGCATTGAATGAAATGAAAATATACTAGATAGTGTATAAAGTAGTGTGAAATTAACACAAAGCAGAATTGCTAATTTAAGGATACGTACTGTAACAGTAGAGAGACTACTTCTAAAAGGAGGTAAATGTAACATTGACAATATTGAGTGCTATGGCACTTGCCTAGCAAGTGCAAGGTCCTGCGTTTGATCCCCTGCACAGCTTTAAAAAGAAGGAGGAGGAGGAAGAAGAGGAGGAGGAGGAGGAGAAGAAAGAAGGAAGAGAAAGAAAAAAAGAAAGAGGAAGAGGAAGAGGAGGAGGAAGAGGAAGAGGAGGAGGAAGAGAAAGAGAAAGAAAAAAAATTGAGTACTACAAAAGAAGGCAGAAAAGGAGAAATAAAGGGACAAGGCACAGATGACACAAATAGCAAGATAGTATATTTAAATGCAATCATATTCATAGTCATGTAAAGTGGAAGTAGTTGACATTATTCCATTTACAAAGCAAATATTGACAGAGTGAACACACTGCTTATAGGAGAAATATTTTAAATATGAGGACAGAGAGTGAAAGAAAAGGGTAATGAAAGATACACCGTGTGAGTATTAATGATAAGAAGGTCAGCGTGACTATATTAATGTACGGAAAACGAATGCTCAAAACAAGAAATATTGGTAGCGATAAATAATTAATACAGAAAACCAATTTATCAAGAAAACTTGACCTTAAATGTGCATGCATCACCAGTGCTTCAAAATACACTAATCAAAAATGGATAGAACTAAGAATTTTAAAAAATAAAACATTTATAGAACCAAGGTAAACCCATAAAGTTTGGAGTTTTATTACTCCTTTCTTAGTAATAGTTAGAACAAAAGTTCAAAACGATCAATAGACTTGACTTTGAAGAACTTACTATTCGACAGCCACAGAACACATATTCTTTTCAAACATTCAGGAGACATTTATCAGAACATCCCGTTATCTGGCCATGAAACAAGTCTGAACAAATTTTAAAGAACTGCAGTCATAGAAGGGTGTACCACAGACTTAAAGGAAACTGTATTCTTTTATCTATTTCACTTATTTTTGCTTTTTCCACCTTTATAATTTCCTTTCTTATTTATTTGGTTTTAATTACCATTCTCCTTTTTAATCTCCTAAGGTAGAAGATAAAGCATTGATTTGAAATCTCTCCTCTTTTCTAACATAAATACTTAAAGTCACTCTTTCCTCCTCAGCATAACTTAGCCACATCACATAAGGTTAGATATAGTTTTCTTTACTGTTCAGTTAAACGTGTTTTCTCACTTTCTTTGTGATTTCTTTTTAGATCTAGGGATTATTTTGAAGTGATTTCTTAGCTTCCAAATGTTTTGCAATTTTTCCACCACCCATATTACAGTCAAAATATTAGTCTCCTTGAGGCAGGAAGGCAAAGACGCGAGGGTTTGCGTAGTTATTGCTGGAAAAGAAGCAGGGATAGATCTTCATAGGACTGTCCCACAGCCTAGTCAGGGTAGTCATATAAACAGGTAAATACAGAATTAAGATTTGTATACTTTATATAAATTAGAACTCAGTTTAAAAACCCAAAGGATTAAAAGCCAGGTGGGGGCACACACCTGCAGTCCCGGCCACCCAGGAGGCTGAAGCAGGGACATCACAAGTTCAGGGTCAATCTGGGCCGTACAGTGAGACCCTGTCTCAAAAACACAAAACCAGAGGGTCAAATCAGTTCAAGGTGTGAAAAAGAAAAAATATTTTAAAATTTATTTTATTTTATTTTTTTAATATTTTAAAATTTAAACCAAACTGGTCACTAACAACTATTTTAGGTAATTCTATCTACTATTTATTGAGATTTGTCAGAATTATATTTTAGCTCACTTAGACTTATGAAATCGATGTGTCTCCATTTTACAGATGAAGGAATAAAGGGCACCAGAAGTACCTTTCGTGACACCAGACTCACAACCTGGATTTCGAACTCAGAGCTTTCTTACGCCTAGGCTCCTGTCCTCAGCCCCCTCCTCTCGTTTCCCCTCACTGTTCTTTCCCTTGGCAAAAATTCTGCTTGTGCTTCAGGCGGTTCTATTTAGTATAGTCTGCTACCACTAACTATTTTTTCCCTCCTCTTTCTTTTCTTTTTTGCGTTAAACCACATTCTCATGGGGAGAAGTTCTAAGGAAGCTGCTGGGCAGTTAAGCAAGGTGGGGCTGGGAAAGGTTCAGCAAACATAACAGCGTGTGTACACACAGATGTTCTGAAATGAAACTATGAAATGAGCAGCCGCCGCACGATGGTCTCTCCGGCCAACACGAGGGCGCGGCCCTCACGGGGGCGCTTCTCCGCTCTGCACAGAGCAAGACCCGGATGGAGACCACCATGGCGTGTGAGTCAACTCGGGCGGGCTCAGTGGGGCAATGTCTGGGCACACAGAGGGCTGCACCTCTTGACATAACTGTGCACACACCACAGTTCTGAAAGCGAAGCGCTGACAATGGCTTGAACACACCCTCCCCGGAGGTATTTCTGCAAACAATGCTCAGCGGTATCTTCTCCCCTGAGTTTGTTTCACCCTCTCTTTGCAAGAAAGCCATCAGAACTTCGACTTAAGCCAAATGCATAGGAAATGAGGAAACGGATTTCCTCAGGTGACAGCTGGCTGTTTTCTCTATTCTTTTTAACCCTAAGGTCCTATGATGTGCCGGATACCTGCGCAAATCACGGCCACTCGATTATCACGGCCACCCCATTTTCACTGACAGATGAGGAAACAGCTTCAGAGATGTTTCGAAAAAAACTCCCCCCGAAGTCACACCCTAAATGCAGAGTTCAGATTTGGTTGAAGTCTTCGGACTCAGAGACCAATGTTCTTGCCACAAAATCCATGCTGTCTTTTGAAAAGCACAGTGAGCCCAGATGCCTTCACTTCCAGTCTTAGTATCTCCCGTGAACCTCACCTTACTGATCCTCTTTGTCACTGAGAAGAGACCCAAAGCCTCAGGGAGGGCACTGAGTGGGGAAGGACTCAGAGAGGCAGTCTTGGAAAGGCTAATCCTCTGAGAGAGAAAAAGAAAGGAAATGGAAAATGGGGATTGTGCAGTATAGGCAAACAGAAGCAATAGGTGAAGCTTAGCATCCTGCAACACACACACACACACACACACACACACACACACACAATTTAGGACTATCGCAGAAGCCGTATTTACATACATTAACAGAGGTTAATGTTCTTATACTAGGACTCTTGTAAACTACCCCAAACTCCCAATCTCGACCACTAACAAGAGGCAAGCAGCACTCATCTATACAAAGCTACAGTGGAGGGTGGTGGGGAGTTAAAAACAAAAACTTTTGATGTTGGGGATTTAGTTCAGCAGTAGAGCACTCGCCTCGGAAGTGCAAGGCCCTGAGTTCAATCCCCCACACTCTCCCCCAAAAACCAAACTTTTCTCTTCAAGAAGCCAAGTCACCAGCTGAGAGAAAAATATTTGCAAATGACATACCTTATTCTAAAATACACAAAGAACTATTAAAACTCAACAATAAGGAAATAAACAATGCAATTTAAAAAAATGAGCAAAAGACCTGAACCTCACCAAAGGAGATACTCAGGAGGTAAATAAGCATACGAAAAGATGTTCAACATCATATGTCGTTTGGGAATTGAAAATTAAAATAACAATGAGATATTGCTGTATATATTTACTAAAATTGTCATAATTCTGGATGCTGCTAACACCAAAAACCGTTAAGGATGTGGAGCAACAGGGACTGTAACTCATTGCTAGTAAGAATTCGAGCTGGTACAACCAGCTCAGACATTTCTTACAAAACTAAACGTACTCTTACCATACACTCCACCAGCCACATTCCTTTGTATTTACTGAAATGTGCTGAAAACTTAAGTGCGTGTGAAAACCTGCATGTGGATGTTTGTAGCGGCTTTGTTAATAATTGCTAACACTTGAAAGTAGCCAGGATGTCTTTCAGTTGGTGAATGGACAAATAAACTGCAGAAGTCCAGACGTTGGAAAACTATTCAGTACCAAACAGAAATGAGCTATGAAGCCCGGGAGAGACATGGAAGGAACTTAAATGCGTATTACTAAATGAAAGAAGTCAATCTGAGACAGCAATGTGTTTTGCTCACTGACTTGCCAAAGTAATAATAGGATAATAGTGTAAGAGTTGATGCCAAAGGACATCTACTCTAGTTGCCGTCAGGACCTTGACATTGTTGAGCTAATGACTTTCTGTGTCTTCAAAACAAATCCTGGTCCAGCTGCTTTCTACGGTGCACTTCTGGGGTCAAGTCACACAGGATTCTGCAGATAAGGGGTTGCTGTCCAAACAAATTGTACTGGCCTAGAGTGCGCTGCTTTATTTTGTACCATTGTCAAGAAAACTAGGGAGAACTTTCTTTCCCGTGTGAAAAATAAAAGGCTACATACTATATAACTCCAACTGTATGATGTCCTAAGAAAGAAAACTACCAAGACAGTAAAGAATGAGTGGTTGCTAGGGTTGAGGGAGACAAATGGGCAGGGACAGAGGAGTTTTAGGGCAATGAAACTGTCCTGTATGATGCCACGATACAATGGTAGGTGTGCATCTAAATACATTTTTCAAAGCACAGAGAATGTGCAACACCAAGGGTAAACCCTACATAAACTACAGGCTTTGGATGACAACGATGCGTCATTGTAGATTCATCAGCTGTAAAAAGTACATGGCTGTCCTGAGGGATGTGATGGGAGGTGGTGTGTGGGGGCAGAGGACCCTGGCCTCGGCTTTGCTGGGAACCCGAAACTACTCTACAAAATGACACGTATCTTTAAAAATAATTTATCTAATAAATATCACCTCCCAAATTAGTCACTGAGCAAGGAAAAACCCCTAAAACATAGCTCTCTGACCTATCTTTTTGAAGAATTATTTATCTTCAAAAAAGCATTTGGGAGAAGGGGTAGGGTAGGGGTTGAGGAGAGTGGATACATTTAGTGGGAAATTAAAAAACTAAGAAACAGAAATGAACCCTTTAATATATAAAAAAAAGAAGGAATAAAATAAAGAGTTGAAGATTGAAAAATGAAAAGAGAGAAGTGGGTCTCAATTATAATACACCCAAGAGATGACATGTTTGAATGAAAAAAATTACTAGGAAGCAGTGAATGATACTAAGAAAACACAAGAGAATGGAAATAAAAAATTAAAAGATTCAGAAAGAAAGTGGTTGAAATGGAAGCCAGACAGAAAAGAACAAATACACATATAATTGGAGTTCCTAAAAAACTAAAAATAAATACTAAAAATAAAGCAAAGGTACAAAAACAATAGTTAAAAGTCTAATCTAAGAAAATTTTCAAAAAACAAACAAAGAAAAGTCCTAAATGTACATATACCTGAAAGGACCTAATGGGCAGCTGGGAAAATCAACCCCAAAAGGATTGACTCTGATACAAATCCTAGTAAAACTGTTAGGCCTTGAAGATAAAGAAAATTTCAACATCTCCAGGCAAAAAGATCAAGTAATTTACCTGGATTGAGAGAGAGACAGAGACAGACAGAGAGACAGCAAGACAGACAGAGACAGAGAGAAACAGAGAGAAAGTAGGAGGGAGAAGAAGAGGAGGAGGAGGAAAAGGAAGGGAAGAGAAGGGAGGAAAGGGAAAGAAAGAAAGAAAGAAAGAGGGAAAGAAAGAGGGAAAGAAAGAAAGAAAAATGTAAAGAAGAAAGGAAGGAAAAAAGAAAAGAAGGAAGGAAGAAACACACAAACCACAGTGAAAATGGAACAAGATTCCAGAAAAATTTAGGAACAAAAGGCTGAACCAAGAATTTTGTATACCAACAAGCTGGTCTTCAAGAACCAAGACAATAGAAAAACATTTATAAACATGCACAAACTCAGAGAATTTTGTACCTATGAACCCTTTTTGAGATAATTAGCAGGAGATGATCTTCATCCAATCAGGAGAGAACATGAGGAAACTTCAGCAAAATGATTAATTCAATATAATGGTAGATCCAAGACCAAACACGGAGGAAGAATGATGTATAAAAATAATGCAAGTTAAAGGAAAGAGAAAGGACATGGGAAGAGAAAAGAATAAGCTCATTAATTGTTGCAAGGGCAACAGATGGGAGTCACAGGATATTACTGAAAACTGACAACCCAGATAGTAAAGAGCTAAATTTAAAAATGAGACTGAGGGCATTTAAAGGAGTAAATACAAGCACAATATTACAAATCTTCTTAAATACCAAAATAAGTGAAAAATAAAAGACAGCAAAGGTAAAGAAATACATTAAAAAATGTAGTAAGCATAACACAATACATTTAGTAGCTGCAATATAACATAATTAAATTGAAACCAAACACATCAATCATACCAATGAATGTAAATGGGCTTAATTCGCTTACAAGAGAAGAAGTTTCAGTTTCACTCACAAAGTAAGAACCACAGCACACAACAGAAAGATAGAAAAGTGAGACTAAAAATAAAGTAACTTGCAAAGATATATTAGGCGAATAGAAATAACAGCAAGAGGTTTCGGTTTTGATATCAGAGTAAAATTTCAAGTCATAAAACATTAAATACAACAAAGAACATTTTTAATGCTAACGACCATAATTCACAATGATGATATAATAAATACAGATGGCTACGGACCAAACGACATAAAACCAACATTTTAAGGTAAAAACTGAAGGATATAAAAAGAGACATGAAAATATACTTTAAATGGGAGATTTTAATATTCTGCTTGCGGTATAAGCAGAGGAAATAGATGTCAATAGGTTATAAAAGAAATAAAAAGTTGTAATGAATGTGTATATACATAGTTTTACATACTGCTAATAGAGAACTCATCTTCTTCTGAAATGCTTGTGGAACATCTACAAAAATTGATCACTTGAAAATTTAAAAGCTTTCTATTAAACAGCTCTTCAGCCATAGAAAAATATGAAGTAAAATTTTAGAATTTTAAAAATATAATCACAATGAAAACACTAAATATTTGAAGCAGGGAGCAGAAAAAAATTCAATAAAATGAAAGAGTGAAAATAAAACAAATTCTCTACTCAGAAAAATGAGAAAAAATGAAGCAAACCACAAACAAGCAAGAAGATATTAAAAACAAAGCGAGAGAAGAATAAGAGAATGGAAAAATAAGTACATCTAATGAATAAATCAAAATATTCTAATAAAAAATAAACTACTAACTAATTTAATAAGACAAAAAAATGGAGTGGACCAAAGTACAGATATACAAAATAAGAAATGGCAAAGGGAACTTAAACACAAGAAAAACCGCTTTGCGACCTCTATGCAAACAAAAACCCAGATATAAATAGTTTCCTTTTAAAATATAGTTTACCAAAATTGACCACCAGAAATATAAAGCTTAAATGGGACCAATTTAGAAAAAAGAAAGAAAGTTATTAAGGTCTTGAAGGTTTCACAAGAGAATTCTACCTGATCATCAGCGATCATGCATATAGTTCCAATGCCAAAAAGAAAATAAAAGTTCCAGAGCTTAAAAAAATTGAAAGAAAATGTTAAAATGCTTTTTATAAAATATGTGTAATCTTGCTATCTAACCTAACAAAGACAATATGAAAAATAAAATTACTAGTTAAGTGAGAGAGAATCCTATTTACTATAGCAATAAAAGATAAAATACTTAAAAATAAATTTAATAAATGTACAAAACTGGGCCATGAAAACTTCTGTACACTCCTAACAGACACAAAAGTGTCTTGAATAAATACAAAAACATGTGATAAAAGGATTTTCACACCAGAAAGCTGTCACTTTTCTCCCAGGTAATTTATTAATTTAACAGTCCCAAAGACAAGACCAACAGGATATATGAAAAATAAAATTACTAGTTAAGTGACCTTTCTTTCTTTTTTTTTTTTTCTTTTAGTGTAGCTAGAAGAAAGACAGAAAGAGAACAGGGAAAGAACAGTTAGGGAAACAATGAAAAACTAAGTAAAGCTTAAGGAGTGAGAGGATGGTAATTAATCTTACCAGATATCAAACATACTAAAATACTTTACAATTAAAATAATTTCTCACTTATGAATAGACAGTCCAGTTAGCTCTCAAATCACTGAGCAAGGATTTTTAAATTAATGGTGCTCAGATAACTGAATAGCCACTTAGAAAATGATTAACTCAGCTCTATGTTTTGTACCACACGTGGAAATAAATGCCAAGCACATCTGAAGTATTAAAAAGCAAGCATATTACATGCCTAGAAAGCAGGAGTGAATGGGTATCAGAAAGCTTCATAACAATGACTCAAAATCCAGATGAAATAAAAGAAAAAAATTATATTTGATAATAAAAATTTTGCATAGCAGAAAGTCCTACAAAGCAAAAAACAAATGAAAAAGTGAGAAAAATAAATGCAAAAGGGCTTACTATCCCTGATATATAAAGAACACTTAAAAAATGAAGATTAAACACTCAACAGACAAAAAGGGCAAAAACAAGAACAGACAATTCTCTATGTACATATGACTAAAGTGTGAAGTGTTGAAGAGAAGAAAAATAAGAAAAGTTAAAGACACAGAGTTCCAGGCATAGAAAACAGAGTTGGAGGGAAGAAATAACCAAATAAAATAATCTAAGCCAAAGACAGTCTCCAATCATGTGTTTGAAGGTCTGGCCAAAATGAGCCTCTCAAATTGCAAGTGTCCGTATTTTGCCCCAACGATGAGAAAAGTGACTTAAACAACCACTAAGACCACACTCCAGATATGCACAATGATTAGCACTTACAAATTCAAGTGAAAGGCTGTGCTTTGAATTTCTGAAGAAGCCTAAGCCAAACATGTCATAAAAGGGATAAAGGATTTCTACTCCAACCAGACAGGTGATGCAACGGCAGAATATAGTAGAGGTATTCTGAAAACAATCCCCTGAGCAAAAGAACAAATAAAGCCATGATATACACCTGAGGTCATTCGACAGGGAAGAAGTGTCTTGAACAGAAGAAGTTGGAAACCTGGCATATTAAATATTTTTCTGCCCGGTAAAAGATTTACTTCAATTCTTTTTGTATGTAAGACTTATTTGCCACTGGCCGTTTGTTTGCAATAACCGTGTGTGTGTCTAATTTCAAGCCTGAGGTGGGTCCCTGAGTCTGGTTGCTCAGGCAATCTGCCCAAGGGTGCTGATGCTGCTCTGTCCACTCTAGGCTGTGCAGCCGCCACCCAAACTGTCCACTCTGGGCCTCCATCCTTAGTGCTCAAATGAGTGAATCTGCTTTCCTGGCTCTTCACAGACTTCCAGGGAAAAACATACTTCCCCCCAGCTACTCAGTCAAAGCAGCACCTTTGCCTATTGACACTGTGCAGAGCCCCTTAGAGGGAGGAGATTTTCTGTGATCTTCATTGAAGTAAGAAGCCCAGATTGGACTCATTCTCTGGTGAGGCTGGTTGCTGTGACTGAGAAGTTGCTATCATCCGGTTCAGTCTTCCAACACAAAGAAGCAAGTCTAATTATAATTCACAGGCTGAACAGCAACACCGCCCTTACCCAGCCCTTCCTGGAGTACAAGTATCAAATCATATTGCAGACCCTCCCATCATAAAAGAGGACTCGTTTCGAAGACCATTCATCATGCTTTATGTGAGAGAAACAGATGAGGAAAATGGGTCCAGTTTAAACAGGTCCTTCAACAAATTCGTTAGATAAATAAGCCTTTTAGAAATAGCAAATGTCGTGGTTTGGATCTTAAATGCCCCCAGTGGCCACATTAAAGGCTTGGTCACCATCCATTAGGAGATGGCACAGTCTTTAGGAGGTAGAATCTAGTGGAAGGAAGTTGAGCTGCTGGGGGTGGGCCCTTGAAGGAGATATTGGGACCCTGGCCCCTCCCTTCCTCTCCTTTTGTTTCTTGGCCACCATGAGGTAAACAGACCTCCTCCACCATGTGTTTCCCACCATGATTCTCTGCCTTGCCATAGCCCGATGTGACAGGGCCAAGGAACCATGGACTGAAATCTCTGAAACCATGAGCCAAAATAAACCTTTCCTCCTTATAAGTTGTTTGTCCCAGGTATTTTGGCACAGCAACAGAAATCTGCTATAGCCAACAATCATAAAATTAACCACTGTTATGAAGTAGTATGAGTCTTGTACCACTTAATAAAAGTACAGTGGTACCTCAGTGCATGAATTTAATTTTTTCCATGATTCTGGTCACAGACCGATTGGAGGAGAACTGAATCAAATTCAGTGGTTAGGTTCAATGTTGACCTTATGGGGAAATTTGAGCTGTACCTTCAGGCCACATGTTTTATATGACAATACCTTGCCTATGAGTCAGCTTTCTGTTATTATAACAAAATACTTAAGGTAATCAATTTATAAAAGGAAGGGTTTCTTTTGGTTCACAGTGTGGAGATTTCAGTCCTTAGCCAGTTGTCCCATTGCCTTCGGGCCTGTGGCAAGGCAGCAACTCCATGTGGGGTGGAGCAAAAAGCAACAAAGCACCAATCCAGGGACTGAGCCTTTAATGTCTTTAGCATCTCTGAGGGACCCTCCAGATCCAAACTGCAGCATCTGTGTAAGTAAAATATCTGAGCAACCGACCCCTAGGATTTACTCTTTTATTGTTTTAAACTGGTGTATTAGTTACTTTTCTCTCGTTGCTGAGACAAAATATCTGATACCCAAAATTAGGAGAAGAAAGATTTAGTTAGTTCACAGTTTGTAGAAGTTTCAGTCCACAATCAGCTAGCTCCAAGGCAGGGTGTGTGGCAGGCAGGCAGAAGGCAGCAAGGCAAACAAGGAGGGCAACAGGGAGGAGAAGAGCCTCTTTCTGTCCCTTATATCTTATCCAGGCTCTCTGCCCTTAGGTTGGGCAACACTCCCACCCTTAATCCCAGCACCCTTAATCCTAGTATCACATCCTTCATCTCAGCAGAATTATGCCAAACCAATCATTAGTAATCACACACTCTAGATCCAGCCACCTCTGAAAACACCCCACCTATGACCACATGAGGCTCTGGGGGGCCATCTAGACACAGACCATAACAACTGGTCTGTGAAAACTATCAGAATAATTTACCCAGTGAATGGCATCCAATAGGCTAAAATAGGCCTTCAGGTGTTTTTAGATATAACGGTAATATGGTAATGTGTGTGCACATGTGTGTGTGCAGGTGTTCATATCTGTTTATTTTAATACCATGAGATCCCTGTGGGAAGGTTTATAATTCACCAGCTCCTTACGTATTACAAATAAGTCACAAAGAAATCCCAGGCTTGAGGATGCTCAGGAGGTAGATTTTTTGGCATATAGTACATTTAGAGAGAAGAAATACAAATTGTGATGGCAGAAGGAAAAGTTTTGGTTGTAGCCCTTTCTTCATCTCCAGGTTTCCCACATTCCCCACTGCCTCACTTCGCCCACAAGCCAAGTCTGAGTCTGAGTTTTTTTCCTCACACACCACTTCTGCCCGGTCCACACCTAGCAGAGAGACCCTCACCCTGGCATACCAGGAATGCCAGCTTCCAAGCCCAGAAATCTTGATTTAATTGGTCTGCATTATGGTCTGGGCACCCAGAACCCTAACATCTCTCGTGGTGACCCTAATAGGCAGCCAGGGTTGGGAACTATGGTCTCAGCGTGACTTGGATCATGAAGAACCATAAAGATCAGTAAAATGAGAGCATCAAAAGCAAATGAGGCCGGAACACACACCCAGATATTAAAAACAACAGATGCCATTGTGAATAAGATCCTGAGGTTTCCGCTGTCCAGCCTCCCAGGCCCCAGTGCCCATTTTCCCGTCTGTCTGTTTCCCTTTCCATCCAGTCACCCTCCACTCTGCACCACTCCTCTAACCGGCCTGCTGTCTCATGTCCCTGCTCCCTCCCTCCCTGCACACCATCACCAAGCAACCCTCCTGAGCACCACGCTCACAGTGCCCCCCACTCAGTGGCAGAGGCCCCGCCCAACCTGATCCCGGAGCTCCCATCTCCACTATTGGGGAAAGAGCTCACTCTGCTCCAGTCAACCCGGATGGGGTGTAAATCCCCAAGCATACTCTGTTTAAAGCTTCAGCATCCAAGGGAGCCAGAAGTAGAAGCCAATTCACTGGGCTCAGAGTGAACTTTAGGGAACTGTAGGATCTGGATTCAGTCCAGGTTTGGGCCGTGTCCCAACCTCTCAGACCTTCCTTCGTCTCTCTCTTTCTCTGCCTATCTTGTAGTAACTGTACCGTGAAGATCATTTCATTCCTGAAACTTTCCCTGTTCTTTCTGAGTGACTTTTCTGTCTTCTGAGCGCCTGCAACAACTTAATTAATATAGTCCACACACCATCATGTCAACAGGGTGAAGCAACGAGCTTCCTGGGGGTCAAGGCATCGGCTCCTGGCCTTTTGGGTCCTCTCTAGCACCTCACACCACACCCTACACAACGCTGGCACTCAGCAGGGACCTGGTGACCAAGGGCGACCTTTCTGCACTCACCCGAGCCAGCCCCAAGGGAGATCCTTGGGAGGATCAGGCACAGACACATCCTCTCCCTGCCCTGAGCACCCTGCCATGTTCCCATCGTGAGTATTGAATTAATTCTGTCTTGTCATGAACCTCCCACCGGCTGCCTATAAACATTCACGAACTGGGAAGGGCTCTGGTAACCAGGTAACATTCAGGAAGATGCAAATCATGATAAATAGGAGTTATGAAACAAACAAGGGTGATTCATTCTTTGGAACTCGTGCTAGGAACTGGAAGCCAAGGCTCAGCTCAAATTCCCCTTTCAGGCCTCTTGTCCTTTGTCTCTGCTTTGTATTGAAAGGAATGAGGGGCGAGATAGAGTAAGTGGAAGTGAGAAAAAAACCAGAAAGAGGAATGGGAAGTAACTGCTCTAACAGCTTCAGTTCTCAAGAAACAAGCAGCATTCTAGGAAGGGAAAACACTCCAAGGTTTATAAGAAATAGAAAAGGAACATAAAGCATCTTGCTACGTCTTGTAGTCCTTGCTTTACAGTCTCTCCTCCGTCTGAGGCAGGAATTACAACCCTCCCTGCTTCTCTCTACGCTGCTTCAGAAGGCTCTAATGTGCTGTCCTCCTTGTGATTTGGAACAGGCTGCAAGCACAAGGTGAAGGTCGCCAGTTTACCTTCGCATGCGCTGTGTCGCGGGGGAATAAGAAAGACCAGCCCCCTTAACTGCTGCTCGCACAGGTGGCGAGGTCTCAGATCTGATGGGTCATTGTCCTGAAATGCAAGCAGGCCAGAGGGAGGCCAAGGTCAGCTCCCTAAAACCCAGTTTTACCCTCTAAGTAAGGGCAAGAGTGAGGAGTGGGGGCGCCCCTTTCCCTGTCAGTGTGCCCCTTCTCAGTCTGCACCGGACACCTTTGATTTGGAACAAGCCATTAATAAAACGAAAGCTGGAGGTCAAAATGCAAAGCAAAATAAAAAAGTACTGGCCCCTCCGCTTGAGAAGCTCGTAGCCGCAGGGGAGCGGCGGAAACAACCCCCAAGTTCTAACGTGCTCCGCACTATGGGCGCTCCGGGACCCGGGGAAGCCAGGCAGAGAGCCTGAGCAGAGCCGGTCCAGGCCGGGTCCCCTAAAGCCCCGCAGCCGCTGAGGGCTGGTGAATGAGCAGGAATCTGGTCGGTGGGCGGAACCGAGCGAGCGAATCCCAAAGACGCGGCACCTTCCTCCCTGCGGTGAAGGGCCGCCTCAGATGCTCCGCGTCTGCACTAGCACGCATCGCAGAGGAGCAGGGGTGGCGACCGGCGAAATACAGCTTAACTGTTATTGGAAAGGAGCAATTGCTGAAATATGATTTCAGTCCGACCGAAGAAGTGTACTGAAAGGAGTTTATAGACCTCCCTGAAGAAGCAAGGTGGGCGAAAGCAAAAACTCAAAGTCTTCTCAGAGTGGGTTTGGCTACAGCTCCGGACACCCTGACCTCCCCGAACAGGATCCTACTCCAGGTGGCCCTTCAGGGCCGAAGCAGTTGTTTACCTCCAGCTCATAAAGGGCAGATAGGAAGCAAGCACAAGAGCGCCCAGTAGCTGCTGTGTAAACCTTGATCCAGCTAAGGAAGAGAGATGTCAAGAGCAATACAAACCCGTGCAGGGCGAGGCCTCTTCTGTCTACATCAGGGCGTGGATCCCATCCCCAGCTGTCTCTGGCAGGGAGATGTGGCCACCGATGTGAACTCTGCCCTGCATGCCACCCCGGAGACCTAGGCACATGGACTGAAGCGACACACAGATGTGAGACTGTGTCTCCGGAGAGGCGGAGGTGACAGACGAGAACATCTCTCTACTGTGCCAAGCTATGACCACAGTTTTATCCCTGGCCTCTTCGTCTCGCCATCAGAGAATGACAATTATTTGTGTGTTTTTACATAATTTATGGCACATACTCCACATTATTCTTTACCTTACTTTTTCACTCAAAATGTGTTTTTCCCAATTTTTTTATTAGTATATGTTTGCAATACATGGTGAAAACATTCATAGCGGGGAATTCGTACTTAAACATATCAGATCGCGATCCCTTTCGCTTCTCTTCCCTCTTCTCCCATCTCCCCTGTCCCCAGGTCCCCTTCCAATCCTTTCAAAGAACCAACTCTTTGATTCCTTGATCCTTTGTACTGATTTTTAGGCTCAAGTTCATTAATTTCCACTCTGATCTTTATAATTTATTTCCTTCTGTTAGTTTCAGATGTGGATTGTTCTTCTCTTTCTAGGGCCTTGAGTTGCATCATTAGGTTATTTATTCGGGATGGCTCTATTCTTTTTATGTGTACATTTACACCTATAACCTTCTTTCACAGACAATTATAAAATCTGGCCCTCAGCTCCTTAATGGGAAAGAGAAATTAAATCGCCGTGATGTGTTTGAGCTCTGAGAGCAACAGCCACGTGTCCCAGGCAATGCGATGAGCTGGAAGGAACCAGGCCACATCAGTGACTCAGGCAGCCCCGCGCCCACTCACCATTTATTCGGGGCCTCCTACAAGCGCAGTACGGCCCAAACCGATGCTCGCCTCCCACTGCGTTCTCTCTCTCGCCACATCCACTAGCTGACTTACCTGTGAGCATCAGCTGTGCTCATGTGGGAGTCTATCTCCACCCAGCCTGCTGCATGGAAAATGTGGCGCGAGGCCAGTGTATGGTTTAAATCTAAAATGTCCCCCTGATTCTCATGTGTGGGAAAGCTGACTGGATCATGGGGTGCTGTGCTCATCGGTGGACTCGTCTATGGGTGAGTTCAAGCAGAGCACGCTGCTAGGTCATGGAGCCACGCTGGAGGTGCTCACGGAGGATGCAACGTGGAAGGGGGTATTTTTGTCCCTGGCTCCTCCCTTCACTGTCTGCTTCCTGGCTGCTGTGTGTCGGGCACCTTTTCCTCTCCCAGGCCTCTCCACCATCCTGTTTCTGTCCTAGAGCCTGCAGACCGTGAACTGAAACCACGATCCAAAATAAACCTCTCCTCAAGTAGTGAGTGTTGGGTATTGCACCTCGGTGGTGCGCAAGTGACTAAGAATGAGCTCACCTGGGGATGCTAGTCAGATAGGTCAGCACGTTCAGGAAGTCTTCCTCTGGGATGCGCTTGAACCCCACGAACTCTGGAAATGTGATGATGGGGGCGCCGTCCTTACCTCGGCCTCCTACAACGCAAATGGGTGGTCAGCATGTTAGCACCTCCGCAGGTGAGGGGCGGCACGAATCCCAAGTTGGGAGAAGCAGCGTTGGGCATCGCTCTTTCTATGTTAGCTCAGATTGGAGTTTGAGAGAAGTTGACACAACCGTTTTTAGGAAGTCTCAATTCTTTATGTCTGCTCAGTGACACTGTAAGAATTCAACTTTGAGTCCTCTGAGGACCACTGCCGTATAAAAGGAAATACTGATTAGGCAAAGAAGGAAATAGTGCCACACAAATACATAACATTGCTCTTCATTTTTGTAATCAGTAAATATCAAAGGCAATATTGAATAGTGGTTAAGAGAACTCTAAAATCAGATAGCCTGGCTCAAATCCTATTTTGCCACTTAATTGCTACATGATTTTGGGCAAAATATGTAGCCTGAGTAGGAATTTTCTTATATATAATATATATTTCTCTTAGTATATATATTATATACAATATATATTGCTTCCATTTATGTAATAGGAATAATACTTGCACCTGTGTCAAAAGGTATTGTGAGGATTAAATGTAAACACAAATAAAAAGCTCCTTAGCAAAATGGTTTTTTTGGGGGTTTTATTTTTGGTTTTTGGAGACAGGGTCTTACTTTGTAGTGCAGGCTGGCCTTGAACTCACTATGTAGCCCAGGTTGGCCTCAAACTCACAGTGATCCTCCTGCCTCAGCTCCCTGAGTGCTGGGATGACAGGGTGCCACCATGCCCGGCTTAGCAAAATGTTTTTTACACATAAGTACTCAATGAATGGTGACCATTATTATAATTATTACTATCACAAAGAGGCAATAGTCATTCAGGCCAAGAGATTAAATGAAACAGATTCTATTCACAATCTCCTTGCAGCTACCTGCAGTCACATGGCTGAATTCTAGCCACATAGTTCCCAAACCATGTGGTAGAAACCCAGGGAGACATTGTGAATTCACAGGAGTTCTATGAACATTTTAAAATTTTGAGGGAAACCATAATAGTTCACACCTGTCAGATAATATGCGTCCTACTGGCTTGCAGTAATTCACAACTTCAACATTAAATCACAGGATATTCTTTTGTCTGCCATTGCACCATTTTATAAAGCCAGATTTTTGGTAGCTCTTAGGCTAAAAAAAACCAAATATGGTGTGAAAATCAATGTGCAACAAGAAATGAGAATGGTGATGACTGGTAAGTTTGAGATTATTGTGGTTATTCAAGAATAAAATTAAGAGAAGAAACAGTATTTTAAGTTACATACATTACTTTTTAAGCAACCACTACATTGGTAGGACATATCTACTTATTAACTTGCTCTGTCAGGTATTGCTTTTGACCTGGGAACACTGTGAAAAATAAAACACTAAGGTGCTGAGAACTGAGAAAGCTTGGGGAAATGTGGTAAGTGGTGGGGTTTGAGCCGGAGAGCTGTGCAGCACCGCAGCACCGCAAGGTTGTGCCCTGGGGGACCACTTTGAGAGGAAGAATGGCTCCCAAGTGCAAGCCAACTACAAACGATGGCACGCATTTAAGTGCGGGCTGTGATTTCATGAGGACCCTGTGACCTGAAAAGAGCCACAGAAAAGGGAGATTCGGGGAAGCAAAGGCAGGCAGTGTCCCCCAAGGCTGTCTTAAGACAGCGGTCCTGGCCCACCAAGAGCAGCCAGGCTGTGTTCCAGCCCTCTGGTGACGCCTCCACTGGCAACATCCAGCCAGCTCTCGAACTGACTCCGTGCCTGCTCAGCATCTTTTGTCTATACTCTGACGTCCCAGGGAATGTGTTTTAGGAGGAGTGTGTAATCGAGGTGCACACGTGTTCCTATCATGTAAAGAATAAGTCAGCAGTACAGTTTTCTATAGGAGTCAGTTGGTTTATTAGCCTGGGTCTTAGGCTCTCAGGCACCAATCTCCGTGGGATGAAACTGCGTGTGATTCATCTAGGAGGTGCCGTCATCCTTCTCTAGGAGGTAAAGTTAGAGTAAGTAGCCAGGCAGACATGAGCTGGAACTGGGAGAAACTAAAGGGGGAAGTTCTGCACTTAGAGACAGACAGTGGTTTTAGTGTCCTAAGCTTGCAGTCTCAAAGTTCCCTGAAATGGGTCCCCTCAATTGCTTTTGGTTTCCTCACACCTGCCCTGCTATATATGATTTAGGGGCCGATGTGCACCAGGAGGATCCAGCACCCCCAGCCGACTGATGTTGACCCTCTTGGGCCTCATTTACACATATTTGTGTTGTGGTTTTGACCTCCCTAATGGCCTTGGCAACCACGGCTGTTCCAATTGAGACCATATAAGGTAAAAACTCTCCCCCCCCGACATGAAGGTGGAACCTCCCAGTTGATTCAAAGGAAATCTCAGTTACTACCCTCAAACCACCCCCCAGTGCAAAGAATCAAAAGAAAAACCCACTCCCACCCTGGTGACAGTCGCCACCTCTAGGAGCTTGGACCTCCCCCAAGCCTACTATCCTTCCCCAAAAGCTACCTTGCTTGTTACTCAATAAAGTGCTTGTAACACCTCCTTTCTGACTCTGAGTCCTGTCCTGTGGATCTCCTCAAATCTTTTCAGGGAGGGTCCAAGAGCACAGAGGCCAACGCTACACAGAAAATACAGATCACCAGCACACAGACCATTGCCCAGTCTATGTTGATTCCAAAGTTGTGTAAAAGTGTTTTTTAAATTAATCCTGTGTGTTTATTTAAATCTCCAAAAATGGATACCTGGGATTAGATTTTGTCAACCTTGGAGAAGGACACTGAGCTACTTCACTATGGTGAGTAAGTAGGATATTATCAGGCTTTACTTAATATGCCTTCTCTTGGCAGTTCTACGACCATAGAATTTTTCAAAGAAATGTAAATTAAAATTTTTATCTCCAGTAAGGCTAAATTTAGGTGCATTATAATACTCTACAACTTACATAACAAGCATTTGCTGAATGAATGGCTACATTTCAAGAAATGAAAACACCCCAAAATATTCATTAGGATGTGATTACCCAATTTAATTTTTACCTTTTTTTTTTTAACTATACTAGGGTTCAAACCAAAGACCTCATAAATACTAGGCAACTGATGTACCACTGAGGTACACCTCCCCTCCTTTTATTTTAGCTTTTATAGTTGACTGAAATATATCTTTCCTGCCTAAATGAAAAAGAGAGGCAGAGTTTTCTTCTATCTTGGTTTTTACTAACCAGAGAAGCTCCATGGTTAGTTGCGGACATCTGTCTGCTGTTGAATATTCATTTTAAGAAGCTGAAGCATCCAGGAAACAAAACTGGGCTTATATATGTACAACTGACTACCCACAACAAGGCATTTAGTGCCACCTTGTGAGAAAATATGGTAATGCAAGAGAAAAAAGTGTTTCAAAGTCCCACTCAGTGAAGACTATGAATGTCAAATCATTGGGTACCAAGTAAAATGGTAAATTAAAAAAAAAAAAATCTCACTCTTCCTAGCATGCATTTTACCTATTCTTTAAGTGAAAGAGAACTAGCGTGATTGCAAACGCAAGTGTCTGGGGTACATAAGTGATTCCTATTGAGGGCCTGGGCTGGCTGGCTTGACGGTTCGTGCCACACGGAGCAGCATGCTGTGACATCACACAGAGGAATGGGGAGGCCGGCGATGGGGACAAGCTGAGGCAGCTCTAGTGAGTGGCCTCCCAGCCTCTACTTTCCCTCTCTCCTCCCACAGAGAACTGACATTAGCTGGAGAAATGTCACAGCCATAGACGCCCCCCAGGAGAGGATGATGGGCTGGTCACCATCTTGGAAAGGGACTGAGCTCAGAACTCAGAAAAGCGGCCAGTGGCTTTTGGTGCCAGCAAGGTAGGGCAAGGCAGAGCAGAGTTCAAATTCAAGTCAGCAGGAGGGCAAGGAGCCAAGTTCAAACTGGCAGGGAACTGAGTTCAAGTTGGTGAGAGGCACACAATGTGTCTCTGTCTTAATAAATTGGGTTCCAATCCCACAGCCAGAGACTAGGCTGAACTTCAGTGGAATCGGTGAAGCCTTGCTATTGAACCCAGCTGGGAACACCTACTACCCTGCCATAAATCTGTTGCTGGGATTAATCTGCTGCAGGCCACAGGGATGTGGGCCTGCCTGCTCTGTCTACCAGTGATAGCAGAGACATGCCTGGAAGTGGACATTTTTTTTTTCTTCTTTTCCCTGTTGTTTTTTTCCCTTTTCTCCTCTCCTCCCTTTTTTTTCTCTTTTTTTTATATGAAAGTGAAATTCTAGTTTTTTGTTGTTATTGTTTTGTTCTGTCCTTGTTTTTATTTCTTCTTTTTCTCTTTCCTTCCTGTTTTCTTTACTCATTCCCCAAAGTTTGCATAATCTTCCCCTGTCCTCCAACCTTGCTTCTTATCTCTTTCTCTTCTTCTATTTCTCTATTGTTTCCTTCTAATCCCTTTTGAATTTTCTCCCCTGAGTGTAAAATCACCATATCAAGGGCATACTTACTGTATGCAAGTTTCTGGCTTATTTTGGATATTGGTATATAACCCCAAATCTAGTTTATATGGTTAAAGGAGGCAGATTGATGGTTACCACACTTTGTCATTTTCTAGGCTGTGTTTGATGCTATTGTTGTTGCTGATTGTACTACTTTAGCCACGGTGACAGAATTGCTCTAATCAGTTCTTTCTTGTATGCCAAGTCTGAGATTGGCAGAGGGTCAAAGAACCAGGGGCTGGCCAAATAGACAGCAACTTTTCAGCCCCAATAAATTGAAGAAGTAGGATCTTGCAACAGACTCAAAGCCCAAAAACCAGCTATACCTGGAAAACGTCTTTGAGGAAGCAGTCAGTTCCAAAGGGTTCTTTTTTTTTTTTTTTTTTTTGGTGCTGGGGATCAAATTCAGGGCCTTGTGCTTGCAAGGTAAGCACTCTAACCACTGAGCTAAATCCCCAGCCCTCCAAAGGGTCTTGATACTAATAATAAAGCTACTTGCCATAGGCAATTCATAAGCATCAACTCAGGAATTAAACTAAAAAAAGAAAAATAGAAAATGAGAAGACACACAAACAAGATGCAACCCCAGACCTCCAGTTTGCCAAAGGCAAACCCAGGGGTAATGAGGTGGAATAATTTGAAAGCCTCCCACCTGGACTCTTGGAAGCAGTAACAGCAGAAGTAACAAAGCAGATGAATGAGGCACTAGAAAACATCAAAACAGAAATCATTTTCAGAGTGAAAGACATAATTAGTGACTCTAGAGCAGATGCAGATTAAAAAAAAAAATAGAGGAGCTTAGAGAAAATGATGGAACCCATAAATGTCCAACATAGGAAAGAAATGCAATCCATGAAACAGATTCAAACAGATGTCCAGGAGATTAAAAATTCTATCACAAGTATTGGCAGTAGAATGAAACAATGTGAAGACAGAATTTCAGGTATAAAAGACAAGATCGTGGTTAACAATCATGAAAAGAAAAAGTTCTTCAAAATGGTAAGGGACCATGAGAAATCAATCCAACAGCTGCTAGATGACACAAAGAAGAATAACATAAGATTGACTGGAGTCAATGAAAAAGGAGGAGATAGTACAAGTGACATAAAAAAACAAAAACAAAAACAAAATCTGTTCACAGAAGTAATGGCAGAAAACTTCACAAGTATGGAAAAAGAGCTTGACATACAGTCAAGGGAAGCATACCGAATAACAATTAGCCATGATCAACAAAAATCTACCACAAGGCATATAATAGTCAAGATTTCAGAAATTCAATGTAAAAACAGAATATTAGAAGTGGTTAGAAAAAAGAAATGAGTAACCTATAAAGCAGAGCCCATCAGAATCACAGCAGACTTCTCAACACAAACCCTCAAGTCAAGGAGATCTTGGAGTGAACTATTTCAAACCCTAAAAGAAAACAACCTCCAGTCCAGATTGGTGTACCCTGCAAAACTGTCTTTCAAAATCGATGGAAAAGTAAGCTACCTTCATGACAAAGAACACCTGACGAGATTCATAACCACCAAACCAGCACTCCAAAATATTCTGAAGGACATTCTAAAAGAGAAAACATGGACTACAATTCCAGGAATCACAACAGAATAAATCCATCGGCAAGGCAAGTAATTAAACAGAGGGGAAAAATAGGGAACCAACAACAGGAAAATAACATGACAAGGATAATTCAACGTATATTGGTTATGAACATCAATGTAAATGCTCTCAATTTGCCAATCAAAAGAAGCAGCCTGGGAGAATGGGTCAAGACAAAAGAACCAACAATATGCTGCATATAAGAAGCACATTTAATTCAAAAAGAAATTCACAGACTGAAAGCCAAAGGATGGAAAACAATACTTCATGTGACAGAAACCTGGAAAAAAGCAGGGGTGGCCATTCTATTTGCAGACAGAGTGGATTTCAAGCCAAGACCCATTAAGAGAGACAAAGAAGGTCACTACATCCTTATAAAGGGAACGATCCAAGAAGAAGAGATGACAGTCATAAATATATATGCACCAAATACTAGCGTGCCTAACTACATACAACAAATATTGATGGACATGAAAAACCAAATAAGCACCAATACGATTGCAATGGGGGACTTCAATACCCCACTGTCACAAACAGATCAACTAGACAAAAAGTCAACAGGGAAATACCAGAACTAAACCAAACTTTTGAACAAATGGACTTAGTAGACATATACAGAGTATTCCATCCCACAATATCAGAGTACACACATTCTTCTCAGCTGCATGTGGGACTTTCTCCAAAACAGACCACATACTAGCTCACAGAACACGCTTAAGTAAATGCAAATGAATTGAAATTATCCCGTGCACATTATCAGACCATAGTGCGTTAAAATTGGAAATAAATGGCAAAAGGAACCACAAAAACTTCATAAACACATGGAAATTAAATAGCACCCTCCTAAACAGTCAGTGGGTCACAAATGAAATTAAAGAAGAAATTAGACAGTTTCGACAATTGAATGATAATGCCAGTACAACTTACCAAAATTTATGGGACACAATGAAAGCAGTCCTATGAGGGAAATTTATAGCATTGGACTCCCATATCAGAAAAACAGAGTGAGCTCAAATAAACAACCTAATGTTGAACCTCAAGCATCTAGAAAAAGAAGAGCAAGTCAAGTCTAGAGCTCATACAAGGGAGAACATTATAAAGATCAGAGCTGAAATCAATGCAATTGAAATTAAGAAAACAATACAAAGAATCAATGAATCTAAGAGTTGGTCCTTCAAAAAATTAAATAAAAGTGACAAACCCTTAGCCAAGTTTATCAAAAAAAGAAAGGAAAAGACTCAAATCCATGCAATTAGGAATGAAAAGGGTGAAATCACAACAGATCCTGCAGAAGATCATCAATACCTATTTTGAGAACCTTTATTCTAATAAGACTGAAAACACAGAAGAAATAGACAGATTCCTAGATATATATGAATTACCGAAATTGGATCAATAAGATATAAAAACTCTAAATAACTTTGTGTCAGCCACTGAAATTGATGTAAGTAATTAAAAACCTACCAACAAAGAAAAGCCCAGGCCCTGATGGATTAACTGATGAATTCTACAAGAAATTTGGAGAAAATTTAACGGCACTACCTCTCAAACTCTTCAATGAACTTGAAAGGGAAGCAATACTCCCAAATTCACTCCTCAAAGCAAGCATTACCCTGATACCAAAACCAGAGAAGGAGCCAATGAAAAAGAACCACAGGCCAATCTCATTAATGAACATAGATGCAAAAATCCTTAGTAAGATACTGGCAAGCAGAATGCAGCAAATCATCAAGGAGATTATACACTATGACCAAGTAGGATTCATCCCAGGGATGCAGGGATGGTTCGACATATGCAAGTCAATAAATGTGATACACCAT
Organism: Hystrix cristata; assembly: GCA_004026905.1. Lineage (NCBI taxonomy): Eukaryota > Metazoa > Chordata > Mammalia > Rodentia > Hystricidae > Hystrix > Hystrix cristata. Next base: position 63,088 of record PVJO010005387.1, on the reverse strand, counting down.
ATTGACAGAGCCAAGGACAGAAACCATATGATCATCTCAGTAGGTGCAGAAAAAGCATTTGACAAATCCAACACTCATTCATGATAAAAAAAAAAACCCTGCAGAAAATTGGAATAGATGGTCTTTATCTCAATCTGATAAAAGCCAGCTATGACAAACCAACACCCAACATCATACTAAATGGTCAAAAACTGAAAGCTTTCACTCTAAAATTCAGAACGAGACAAGGATATCTACTCTCATCACTCTTATTCAATATAGCTCTGGAAACATTAGCCAGAGCAATTAGACAAGAGAAAGAAATAAAAGGAATAAGGATAGGAAAAGAAGAAGTTAAATTATCATTACTTGCAGATGACATGATACTCTACATAGAAAACCCCCAAAACTCCACCAAAAGACTTCTAGATTTAACAACCAAATTCAGCAGTGTAGCTGGGTACAAATCCAACACTCAAATAACAGACTCACTGTGAGAGAAATTAGGGAAACAACTCCTTTCACAATAGCATCCAAAAAAATGAAGTACCTAGAAATCAATCTAACAAAGGAAGTAAAAGACCTATACATTGAAAACTACAGTACTCTGAAAAAGGAGATTGAAGAAGATATCAGAAAATGGAAAAATATCCCTTGTTCTGGGGTAGGAAGAACCAATATAGTAAAAATGGCCATACGCCCAAAATTGTAATACAGATTTAATGCAATCCCAATTAAAATCCAATAGCATACCTTACAGACTTAGAGAAAACAATCCTAAAATTCGTTTGCAACCAGAAGAAACCTAGAACAGCAAAAGCAATTCTGGGTAACAAAAACAAAGCAGGGGCCATCACAATCCCTGACCTGAAATTATATTACAAGCTACTGTAATAAAAAAAAAAAAGCAGGAGAGGGTGAGGGGGAAAGGAAAAGAAGGACAAGAGAAAAAAGAATAGAAGGAAAAAACGGAAACAAAGCTTTTGTAAATAAGGAAGGAGGAGGAGTTGAAGGGAGGGGAATGGAAAAAAAAGAAGCAGCAAGATATATCATGTACACAAATTCCCTATGATGAATGTTATCACTGTGTATATCTAAAAGTACCATTAAAATAAAAATTAAAAAAAAAAAAAAAAAAGAAATGTCACAGCCATTGCCTGGGACTCTGGAAATCCCAGGGCCTGAGATACTAAACAACCCATTCACCACCACCACCAACAACAACAAAAACCTATAAAAATGAAACAAATAAACAAAAATTGCCCATATTCTTTTTTATTTGTGAAATAAATAATATAGGAGAAAAATCCATTTGTGAAGTTCTGAGCCTAGACTCTCTGTTTTACCCATAATCATAAACATACACTGAATTTTCCAGACACACAATTATCCTATTAATCGAGGGAAGAACTTTACCTTGTTCCAAATTGAAACTTGACAATTGCTTGCTATCTCAGAAAACACTCCAGGAAAGCCACGCAGAACACCTGGTTGCCCACACCAGACTCCAGCATTCACACCTGTCACTTGTACTTGGTGGCCCACAGTCTTGGAACACTATTTCTTATTACTTCTGTTGAAATACATATTGCTGATGTACATATTATTTTAGTAGAGTTGCTTTTCCTTATTCCTCCTTTACATTACACTGGGGACTCCACCAGCCTAAGAGAACTTTATCCCTTCAATATTAATCACTTTTGAAAGGATTAAAATATTGCTAGGAGAGAGGGATTCAGATAAAGTGGTTCCAAGGGAGAAATAGCCATTAAAAGAAATGTAAAAGGGTAGTTCCTCGTAATTAAAGGAAAGGCATTATGGCCGACGCTGACGAGTGACTAATTCATTCCCAAACCCCTTTCCCCGCGACCACTTTCCCTATGGCCATTAGAAAGCTAAATGCTTGCCTTTCAGATTCTCTTGCTGCGAGGAGTGATTACGTGATAGTTCTGGAATGAGATGTAAGTAGAAGTTAGTCAAAAGCTTCTGGGAAAGTTCCTGCTCTCCTGGCAAAAGGAATTGATGAAGCTAGTGTGGCTTCTTTTCCTTCCTGCTTGGGACACGGACTTGATGTCTGGAGCTGCAGGAGCCTTCTTGGGATCAAGACTTACATAAGGCAATGTCAAGAGAAACAGAAAAATGCCAACCCTAATATCATTGAGTCCTAAGCCAATACTAGGAATTTCTGCCTCCTTAAGTCTTTTGTGGTTTAACACAAAGTCCTATAGGCTAAGTTCTCTTGCAGCCAGATACCATGCTGGGCACTTTACTATCACCCATTTTACAGCTGCCAAACTGAGACTCAGAGCAACCTACTAGTTGAATGTGAACCCAGAATTTTGGGTCCAAAGTCTGGAGTGTTTCTCCTGTGCTAACCTCCTTATGTCGCCTACTTCAGCCCTGAACTCAGAAATACCCCAAGTTGACTGTGAACACACAGGGTGCCTTCCAAGCAGGAAATGGATGAAACCCAAAACTTGGGGCTCCAGTAGTTCTGACCTCGAAAGACGTCCTGCAGAAGGGCTGAGGAGAGAGGACACAGCTCTGGCCGGGGAAGCCTGCGAGCGAGCCCACCAGTCTGGGTCAGGCTTCGTGCAGTGGGCCTTCGCTCTCCTCCTACACACGTGCAGCTGACCGGACAACCAGAGTCTCACCGAGAAAAAGGCCCCATCCTCTCCTCCACAGCCTTCCTGGTCAACGGGCCTCTGGCTCTTTCCAGAGCTCATAGGAATCTAGAAAATTCTGCAGCTGGGAAATGAAAGTTCACTTTGCTTACCCGAATCAGGAAATGGAAAACTGCTATGATCCAGAGCAGCCTTTGGGCTGCCACAGACACGGGGAAAGGCCTGAACACAGAGATTTATGCTTTACCATGTGGCCCAGCGCTGACGTCTGCTCTCTCTGCCCAGTACAGAGGGAAGATGGACGTCCCAAAGCCTGCAGACTTGCAAGCTTGCAAGTGTGTCACAGAAAACCAAGCTTCTCTCTCATGAAGAAAGCAAACTTATATGACAAAAGAAACTCAGAAACGAAGGGCAATCTTTGCTCTGATAGGTGCCTTTCCTAAGTTGGAGGCGTGCGCTCAGTCCAGCGCAAGTTTCCCCAGTTCCCCTCTACATTACAGGCTGACAGGTATGTCTACTCCTGGCTTACTGCTGGCATCACATTCACAGGCGCGGTGAGGATGATTTAGATTCCTTACTTAAAAAACTCGTATCATACTGAAAACTTTCTGGTAATAAAACCTAAAATAAACACTTTATGGGAATTTAAAATATGCCAAGAAAAAATGATGGACGTTTATTTGGCAATTGTAATACCGGGCATTTTTATGCATTTTGTCATTTACTAGCTAAAATTATAATGACCCCCAGTGTAGAGATGATGAAGCTGAATCCTCGTCTCGAGCTGTCTGGTACCAGTTCAGGTTTTTCCCTGTAGTGCCTCTAAGAAATAAGGATGGAAAGAAATGTCTCGGGAATACTCGAAGGAGATAAATTGAACCATTGAACGTATCAATTAATCAACCACTGGACTCCTGTCTGAGTTGCGCCATTGTGGAATTGACGGGCAAGAATTAGAGTTTGGGCCATTTGAGTTTGTGTCTGAGGCTCCAGGAGTCCACCCCACTCCTCTCCACCATTCATCGCAGGCCTGATGTAAGCTGGCCTTGGGGTTTCTGGTTGTATGGTCACAGGAGCCCAGAGGACAGTCCCCTTCTTGCCCTTTGTCTTCCCAAGCACAGGAACCACGGGAAGCTAGGAGGCCTTCACCAGGCTGGCTAGGCCCACACCCCACGGCCAACCCTGTGGGGCCCAAGCTGGGCCTTCAGGGAGCAGTGAATGCACCAGCCTCTCAAGATAGACCAGGACTCAGGTGACTTTGTACCGAGCACCTTTTATGTTCCAGTCTCAGTTCTAAGTTCTGGCAACTCAGGAGTAAGAAAACAAAGATCCTGCTCTTCCAGAGCTTTTGGTGCCTCTGTGAATGGTGACTAACGCAGAGGAAGGACCAGGGGATCCCCCAGAATGCTCTGCGTTGTGTAAGATGTCCCTACCCAGGGTGCATTGCTGGGGCGTGGAGAGGTATCCCAGTAAGAGACTGTTCCCCTCAAATCACTGGGATGAGGAATTTGGAGCAGATTAAATACGATTTAGAAAAAGGAAAGAAATGTGAGTTTTTTCCCACCTCCTATTGTAGAGTGAAAGTGATACCAATTGCATATTCTCTCTGTGAGGTAACCAAGAAGACTGTTGTTTTTTTAGAAGAAACATAAAGCTGAAGAGACATCTTATTCCTCTCTGACAAGGACCTCTAATCCCACCACTGCATGCTCCCAGACTTGGTCTAACTATCATGGTTTAGGGTTTGGTGTGTACCTGCTAAAGTCACCCCATCCTCCGCTAAGTGAATAAGAAAGAATGGTACTTGATTGGTGGCAACTCTGCAGTGTTGTACCTGGAATCAGGAACTTTCTTATTAATCCCAGCCTCTGTGTTTAAGCCCAGCAAACACCTAGTGGGAATCTCCTTGGAAGAGCTAAGCATAGAACTCCAGAGTCTCAGGGAACAAAGGACCTTGGCCATTGCTCCTGAGTCCTTCAAACCAAGACTCTTCAGGTTGAACCCCGGAAGTACATTCAACAAAAACTGGCAGAATGTCATGGCACCCACTGATCTCATTAGTTGCTCGTTTGTCTTTCTTCAGACCCTTTCAGCTCCGTTCTTTACAGCCTCCGAGGAACGCACTCCTGTTCTCACCCTAACCTGATGCACCTGAAAGCAAAAGGAACAGCGTCCAGGAGATCCCAACCCTTTCCGGCCACATGTCCTTGCTCCATCTGGCCTGGCTGAGGCTTGGCAGTGAGGCAATTTGAGCACAATGCTCATCTCAGTTAAAAGTCCGGCCCTCCCAGCGGGAACCCGGCAAAATCGCCTCTTACCTGAGAGAATGGCGAACTGTCTGTGAAGTTGTTCTATGATGTCCGCTGCCACCAAGGGCCTGACTTCCTGCTGCATAATTTCATCTGCATGAATGAAACACAGTTTAGGTTCAATCATTGCCAGTTAAAAAGAGAAATCCAAAAGAAAAAAGTAAAATTCCATTACAAGGGGAAAACCAGGATTTATGGGGTATGGCGTGGTGTCCTGAACTCAATTCCCGAGGTGCAGGGCCAAGTCCGGCTTCCACGTGGTGTGAAGCGTCTACTCACGGACACGGAAGCACAGGCCTGGAGCCTCACCTGGGATTCTGGCAGGACCAGCAAAGGAGGGCCCTGAATTTAAGCCCCAACAGCTTCCCAGCGATCCCCTGGATGGTCTCACATCCCAGCACGGATCACCCGCTCCACTGGGTCTGCGGGAGGACATTCTAAACACATTCTAAGCCCATTTATGATCTCCCAAGCGTGCTCAGAAAGTCGGTCTGAGATTTATGGGGACTCTTTGCTTTTTATTTCTCTCCCTCTCTCACTCCCTTCCTCCCTCTTTTCCTCTATTTCTACCCTTCCCTCCTTGTAGAATACTTTAAGGGGCCACTTCCTGCTGCCAAATATGTTTAATGAGGCACAAATGCATGTTGCTACTTAAAGATTTGCCTTACTGAATAAAAGTTTATAGCTTTCCGAAGCACAAATTCAAACCTTTCAAGCATAATCCTGAGACTATCTGCTAACCCTAACAAGTGACTTCCATGCCCTCTGATGGGCATTTACAGCTGTCCCCCCACCTACCATGGACAGTTTGTCGAGACAGCGTAAGACAAGCACGCACTGCACACACCTAACCTCATGCACCTCACTGCTTGGGGACAACTTTCACTCCTGGTGGCAGGTGATGGCAGCTGGGTGGCACCGCCGCCCCGCACCCAGGGGAGTGTTATAACTGCTTAGCACTAACCTGGGACAAGATCAAAATACTCCACGAGTATCACTTTTGCATCCCTGTAAAGCTGAAAATTCACAAGCGGAACCATCGTAACTCAGGGGTAGACTGTACACCCTTTTGGGGAAATGGGGTTAGAGAGAGAAGAAGACTGAGTGGAACTCATTAGCTGGGAAAAGAAAGCATTTACATCCTCTCTCTCTCTCTCTTTCCCCATTTAACTATTTCCCAGCGACTCTTAGAGGATGAACTTGTTTCTATAGGAGTTATGTTTAGATGAAGGCATGAACTGAACAGCCTTCTGTGCTGATGCTAAACGGAAAAATTTCCTACTGACTCAGTACAGAACTCATGATATACCATTGTTTATGTGTGTGTGTGTGTGTGTGTGTGTGTGTGTGTGTGTTTGCATGTGTGCGCACCGGGGAATGAATCCAGGCCTTTGCCTTGTGCTACATTCCCAGCCCTTTTTATTTTTTGACAAGGTCTCACAAGTCATTGAATTGCCCAGGCTAGACCGGAACTCTCAATCCTCCTGCCTCAGCCCCCTAGAGTGCGGGATTATAGGATTACAGGTTTGTGCCACTACACCAGGTTGTTGTTTTAGAGACAGAGTCTTGCTCCACGTGTCACCCAGGCTCGTTTTGAGCCCAGCATGCTCCTGCATCAGCCTCCTGGCACATGCCTGGCAGATCTTCTACTGATCATCGGAAGGTAATACCTGGGAAGCCTCTCTCAGTCTTGGCTTCTACACTCAGCTTTGGTGTGAAGATGAAAGGAGATGAGGTTATGGAGAGGTACACAGCATGTGCTCAGTAAACACACACTACTTATATCCATGCCTCTGAACAGAGAACAGATGAGCACTCTCCCATTTCTTTCTAAGATTCCTAGAAAGGGCGGGCTGAGTGCCAGCTTAAGCCCTGAGACCTTCCTCATGAACGCTTCCTTTTTTCTGGGGAAAAATGTAAACTCAGACCAGAGCTCCTTTACTCCAGAACCCCTTCCATCCTGAGTTCACCAAAACCCAAAGAACTCCTGCGTCACTATTAATTTGGGAGAGTATAAAAATGGCATTATAGCTACTTTTTTTTAAAGGGGGATATTTCTCTTAGATACACAAAGTAAAATGATGTGACATCTGATGTTTGCTTTAAAACACTCCAGCCTGTCCCTCTGCCAACACTGCCCAGTGTGAGGGAGGACAGACAGAATGACACTGATGACACGCGGGTAGCTGTTGAAGCATGGCTTTGAGTGCACGAAGGTTCCTCCTATCATTCTTTGGCATGTTCCACACTTTCCATAATAAAATGTAACATAGAAATGGGCCAGAACATGGAGAATGTCATTCAGAATATAATCTCCCAGGGTCTAGGAAGTGGCATACTCACAAACGGAGTTTGGTTATTATTTTTTCATATTTGAGGGAGCATATTTAAGAGGTAATGAATCTAGAGGAAAACAAAAAACTCCTAAGGTGTGATTTATTGTTCCTATGCCTCAGTATCAGAGGTGTGCTTTAAATCCAAATAAGCATCTTAAAGATGTAAGATCCGACGGAGACAAGAGAAATAAGCTGAGCCTGCATCTCCCCACCCATCCTATTTTCCGAGTGAAGAAATGGAGACACAGAGAGACTCTGAACTTGCCCGTGGTGACAACAAACCAAGTGCAGAGTGTGGGTCTCACCCGGTCTGAGACGTGGACCCTGAGTGGCAGCCGTCCAGGCCCCGGCCCGGGGTGCAAGGCTCCTCCTAGTCCCGAGAGGTGGCCAGCATTCCTCCTGTGGGAGTCTGTGATCTGCCCCGACCTTTCTCACCAGCCTTGTGTGGTTACCTAACGACCCTAAGCAATGATTTGCTGTTCTAAGAATAGAAATGAGCCGGCCCTCCTTGGGCCAGGGTTTTGCTGAGAGTGCTTGGCCCCGGGCCAGGAGTGACGTGGTTATCCGCGAAGCCTTCCCAGGAGAGGTGCCACCTAACCCGAGCTGGCCGGCTGCGGTAGGTCAGGAGGGCTCCTCACTCGGCCTCTGACTCAGAGGACGACTGCACATAGACCGGCTTTCAGTGACCCCAGGACTTGCGCGCCTGCTGGGGGAGGGCCGAGCTCAGTTCTGCCCCACACAGAGCACAGGGATGCGTGGCAGGCCCTGCCACCCACTGCCACACGGACGGGCCGAGGAGAACCTCCTGGTCCTAAGGAACACCTCCCGCCGCAGTGGGAAGGGGCCGGCTTGGGATCCAGACAGCCATGAGGAGAAGGCGCTTTCTGTCAGGCCAAGTGCACTCTTAGCATCCTTATTCTTGCCTGTGAAGCAACTCTCTCTTCTCCTCGCGACGGCTGGACACACAGGTGACCCAGCAAGGCTCTGGCACCTGGCCCGCCTCAGCCCGGACCTCCTGCTCCTGTGCGCAGGCCTCCTACTTGCTCCTTGTGACCTTTGGCGCATGTGGATTAGGGAGAAACTTGTCCCTAAGCAACCCGCAGGAGGCAAGGGGAAGAGAGAATTCAATTTCTACCTGATTTCTCCCCAGGGGCAAATACACTGGAGAAAAGCTCGCCTCTTTTCAGTTTCCGATAAGTACACAGATGTGTGACTGACTTTGCCCCTGGACCTCTGATTCTAGAAGTGGAGAAAGGATCTCACAGGCCACACACGGCCTCGGGTCTTGTGGGTGACGGGATAAATGGCCCAGCGGGTCCCGAGGGAATCCAGCTGCAGGCAGCAAGCAGCACCCCCTGTGCGCCCCACTCTCCAGTCTGAGAGAACAATGTGGGCTCTGGGCAGGACCCTCCCTTAGCCTCTCACTCTTGCCGCTCTGAAACTCGTCACACCGTGACTTAAAGAGTATGGTGGGGCTGGGGCACGAGGCAGGAACCAATTAAATAAGTTAAGGGGAGAAAAAAATATGGTCTGCAGCAAGGAGCAGCAGTAGAGCAGCATCACTGCTCTGTGCAGCAGGTCAGGGGGACGGAGCCGTGGGAGTGTCACCAATTAGCCAACCTGGTCTCAGCTGTAATGGTGGCTGCAGAGCCAAGGACCAAGGTCCGCACTCTCCGGGACTGTATCACACAGCTCTGCTGCTGTTAACAACGCCTGCAGCATCAGCGGGGGGCCTAGGTGCTGCAGCCAGACTCTACAGATTACCTGGTCTGATGAGGCAGAAGTGACAGGAAAGGGCTGCACCCTTCACACAATGCCTCCTCCCGCCAGCCCACCCTCCGGCCCACTGCCACACCCGACCTGACTGCGAGGGAGCGTCTGCAGCGCAAGGGCTCAGAGAAGCCCCTGCTGGCTAGAGAAAAGCCGCCCAGCCGGCACACTCCTCCATCTCACTGGCCACGTAAGGAACAACACAGGTACATTTCCTTCCTTCATTTCATCCTGTGTTGCACCGATGCCTAAGCTGCCTCATAACAGGTTAGTATTGCAGTCTTGTCCATAACTCAACAAGGAATAAAAAGCATTTGAAAAGCAGACTCAAGAATTTTAGGAAAATCTGGAGAGATTTAAAAAATCAAAACCACTAAATAAAACTCCCAACTGCCTAGTAGTCAGCTAATGTAATTAAAATAGCAATAGAATTCAGTATGGGTATTCTTACTCCAAAAATCCAAAACCCAAAATATTTGGAGTACCCATATGACGCCAGCATGACTTTGTTTCATGCATAAAGTTATTTAAAATGTTATATAAGCCAGGCATGGTGGCACATGCCTGTAATTCCAGCACCCCGAGAGGCTGAGGCAGGAATATCACGAGTTTGCACCTAGTCGGGGAAACTTAACAAGACCCTTAGCAAGCCCATTTTTTAAAATGGTCTGGGGATGTAGCTCAGTACAAAGGCCCTGGGTTCAATCACCAGTACTGCAAAAAATCGATAAATAAGTGTAAGTATAATTGTATAATTACCCCGAGGTTATGTGTATAAGGTATATATGAAAATAAATGAATTGCGTAGTTAGACTTGAGTCCCATCCAGAAGATATCTCATTAGATATATAGAAAGATTCCTAAAGCTAAAATAAAAAACCTGAATCACTTCTAGTTCTAAGCCTTTCAGATAAGGGATACTCACTCTGCATTTCATTTTACCTATAAAATAATCGACATTCTAATACTCAAGGCTGAAGTTATGTTGGAAAATTAGCACTTCTGTGTACCCTCAGGGAGTGAGGTAGGTTGTGCTTGTTTAGAAAGCAATTTCTCAGTGTTTTACCCAGTAATTATTGAGCACTTACATGGTCAGTTCTATAGCAAACACTACACACACACACACGCGCGCACACACACACATACACACACACACACCTCACTGAACCCTCAAAACAACTCTGAGGGTAGAATTGAACTAGATTTGAAATAGTTTGTCTGAGGACCAGCAGAGCCTAAACTTGAGCCCAGCTTCTTCTTAATGCTACAGTTCAACATTTTAACCATTGCAGTACATACACGGCCTCAATCCATAGTCACTTAAGTCTTCAGAATCTTTTACCCATGTGTTCTTTATCTAAAGATGTATTACAAGAACATAATAAATAAAAACCTTATATGTCACAATGTAGACTATAATATTATTTGTAAGAATGAAAAATAGAAGCAATAATTATGTAATTATGAAGTCCACATCTACAGAAAATGATTTAGGATACCACATCAATGACAGGAAAATCACTGCAGTCGGGTTAAAAAAAAGAAAGAAAGTACACGGTGCATTTGTGTACACACAAGTGTGTATACGAGATTATACAACGTGGTTGCGTTGAAGAGTTAGAACCATGTGTGGCTATCCCTTTAGTTTACATACAGGAAAGTGAGAAGTGTGCTCTAGGAGCCTTCATTTTTTACACAAACTTTATTGAAGCATAATCTACATGCAATACAATGTACAAATCCTAAGCACAGAACTTCATGAATTTTGACCAATATACACACTGATGTAACTGTGTCACTTTCACCGCCCCAGGAAGTCTCCCTGTGACCCCCAACCCACGCCCTGCACTTTGACGGCTCCAGGTATCACAACCTCCCGTAAACACACGGTGAAAGGTGGCTGCGCCACTTATGAGCTGCAGCTCGGTGCAAGCAGGACGCACAGCTGCCCCAAACATCCCTCTTACGCGGGGCTGGCCCACGGAGATAGTGCACATCTCTTGGTCTAAGTCCTCAAAAGACAAGGTGACGGCATCCGAATGCTATGATGGCTTGTGGGCTGTGCCACTGCTGACATCGGGGACACATGCTGCTTCAGAGGGTGGGGAGGATCTGAGCAGTGGAAGCGCTTGGGTAAGAGAAAAGACAAATTAGTCAACTTGTCAGATGCTTCTTTTGGGGCACGAAGGCTGTAGATTCTTCTATAATGAAGTATCTTGTCTAGTAGTACCAAGCAGCAGTGTTCTTTTCTTTTTCTTCTAATTTATGACGCAGATATACTCAATACTCATTACTCAGCTACTTTAGATCACTCTCTCACCACAGCTCAAATCATGAGAAAAATCTCAATTATAACAACATAATGATTTTGCTGACAGAAGGCAAAATTATATATTTCAGTGGCTGGCTAATGACTCACACATTGCTCATTCAAGTATCACTGAGCCATCAACAAAACTCACACATCGGCAAAAATTCAATTTAGTCATCATTGATACTTTCTTATTTTCAGCCATATAAAAATCATAGCTTTACATATATTTTAATTTTTTATGAGAGTATGTTCGTCAAAGTAGGACAATAGACTATATTAAATAAATATTAAACATATTACAGATATTAAATATATTAAATACATTTACAAAATATATAAATAAAATATATATGAATATGTAAGATATACTAAGAGAATATTTTATTTAACAGCAGCATGTGGAGTCCTTGTTTGTACTCTTGCCTCAGACTGAAAATCTTGGAGGGAAGCCTATAGAAAAGTGCTTTGAGGACTGGTAGGACAGTATTAGGCACATGTGATTTTTGAATACTTGTCCAAATCTCTTTTCTCCTTTATTTTAAATTAGATAAATTTGATACTTTTTTAAAAGCTTCTCAATGTCTGCTGATATTGCACATTGTAACCTTGTATAAGACGAGCATTCCATTGAGGCTGAGGTAGAAGTTTCCTTGGGCTATAGCTTGGATCTTAAATGTCTGAAAGGTTCATGGGATAGAGGTATAGTCCTAACTTAACTCTACTGGGGAGGTGGTAAAACTTTCAGAGGCAGGGCTAGTGAGACTTCCGGTCATTGTGAGTATGCCCTTGAAGGAAGAGTGAGACTGAGCCCTCCTCTTCCTCATCTGCTCATTCACATCCTCCCATGGAGCAAACAGCATGCTCCTCCATGCACTACCCACCACGAGGTGCTGCTTCACCACAGGACCAAAGTAATGGGGCCAATTGGCCATGGACTGCAACCTCCAGAACTATTAGCCAAATAAACCTTTCCCCTTTATAAATTATCTCAATTATTTTCTTATAGTAACAGAAAGCGGACAACATATTATGCAAAGAGTTTCCTTATCAACAATAACTGGAAATGGCATTCTGGCCATTTCTGTAACCCTCTATAACCCCTTTGTTAAATCAGTCCCATTGCCTGGGTAACCCCAAATAAAAAAGTAATCAAGGCCTGAGAGATTAAGAACATCTGTGAAAATGCCTAATTTCTCAGGGAAGGCTCAGCCTGGAAGGAAGCACCTGCTGAATTCCAGCTCCAAGACCTGTGGTGGCAAACCTGTGGCATGTGTGTGTGCTGCAGTGGGCTGTCTCTGTCCCTGGCAGCTCTGAAAGGTTTGCCATCACTGTCCTAGACTACTCCTGGTTCTCTCGTGTTGTTTATGAAAAGGCAACTCGGGGGAAAAACATTTTTGGATTGTCTACTAGTTTTCTCTTGTCATTCAATAAAATAGTCATCTTATATGTATACAGAGAATTCTAGATTATGCACATGTTCCAAGTCCCCACAATGAATGTAATTACTGTGTACTGCAAACATATACTTAAATACTTTTTAAATAAAAGTCCCAGAAAAGAAAAGAATTCTTGAAACTGGGGCCTAGACAGTGTAAATTTTTGGTCTATCATTTCCTTCTATGCTGCTTTTGGGGTCAGTACCATGGGAAATAAGGCAACCCTGGCTCGAGACTCTGCTTACCTTTCCCACCAGCATACCTTATGCCCTTTCCACTGCCTAGAGTTGTCCCCTTAATGTCTGCGCCCTCCATTCTCAGCCCACTCCCAGCCATGAGCTCAGACAGATCTACTGGCTAGAAGCAGTATTACAGGCCAAGCAATACAGTGTGGAATAATATGATGAGATGAGAAGACAGATTGGACTGAGAAAAGAGAAGGAGACAGAGAAGACTGAGCGAGGACAGACGCAGACACTAGAATGATACTGCCGAACGTCACCAGTGACACAAGCTGAGAGACACCTAGAGCCACCAGAAGTTCAGAACGGGCAAGAAACTGATTTCCCTAGAGCCTCTGGAAAGTGGCCCTGCCAACACCTTGATTTTGGACTTCGGGTCTCTAAGAGTGTGAAAAAATAAATTTCTGCTATTGTAAGCCATCAAGTTTGCAGCAGTTCGTTAAAGCGGCCCCAGGAAACTAATGCAATATGACCTAAAAACACAATTCACAGAAGAAATACAGCCAATGAGTATATATCTAACACACATTTAGCCTCATGTCCCAGTCTGTTCTTGTTGCTATAACAAAATATGTTAGACTGAGTAATTTATAAATGAGAAATTTATTCCTTATAGTTCTGGAGGCTGGAAGTCCAAGGTCAAGACACCAGCAGATTCGGTGTCTGGTGAGGGCTGCTCTCTGCTTCCAAGATGGCACCTTCTTGCTGTGCTCTCACATGGTAAAGGCCAAAAGGAATGAACACTCCCCCTACACGGCAGAAGAACAGGCGGAGGCAGCTCTCAGAAGCTTGTTTTATAAGGGCAGTCATGCCATTCACAAGACTGATGCCCTCACGAGCTAATCACCTTCCAGAGGCCCCACCTTCTACTGCTGTTATCTTAGGGGTTAGAGTTCAGCCTATGAATTTTGGATAGATACACTCAAATCACAGCACTTCACTAATAAGGAAAGGTGGACTAAAACAAAATGAGCTCTTTTCTGCTCAGTGGATGAGCCATTGTTTTAAAGATTAATAACATATAGGGTTGGCAAGAATATAGGCAACCTCTGTGGGTAAAAGTATAAAATGGTAGAATCTGATTATTATTTAGAAATATCTGTTAAAATATTAAATAGGCAGCCTTTTTGGGCAAGAAATTCCATATCTAAGAATTTAACCTAAGGTAGAATTGACACAAAACAAAATAAGTGGGTACTAAGGTGTTTATTATTGTTTGTTCTTCTATCACAAATGTCCATTGACAGGGGTCTGGCTAAATCAATGATGATATAGCCTGCTATGGTTTTGATCTGAAATGTCCCCCAAACAGATGTTCAGAGGCAGGACTTTTGGAAGGTGATTGCATCAGAAATCCATCTCGTTCAGAAAGTATACTGCAACAATGATGAATTTATTTTAGAAACACACTTCTCCATTTCATAACTCACTCCTCTTGAAGAAATAGGCTCCAGAAGTAATGAGAAAGACAGACATTTGCTTTAATTATTTTTTTCTAGCCTGTGATTTAAGGGGAATACATGCATTGTAAATAGTTTCAAGGCAATGAAAAAATGTAGGAGCATACCAATAAGCCCTTCCATAAAAGGAACAGCCTTAGGCACAAGTACTTGCTTCAGCTCTCAGAGCGTTTGTCTTCTGAAGGCACCGGAGGCGCACTGAGCAAGGATGGCTTCTCCCCAGCCCAAAGGGAAGCACTTGGCCCATCAGTCTACAGCTCCTGTGCCTGACTCGAAGCCTTCCAGAATGAATGTCTTCCTTTAGGGGTATGAATTCTATAATCCGGATTCTTATTCTCATTTTATAAAAGCAATGTATGCTGGGTTTTTTTTTACACATAAAATATAACTGAACAAAAAATAAGAAAAGTAAAATTTATTCCCTTATCCAAAATGAGCCAGTTTTCTCATTGAGATATAATTCTCTCTCTCTCTGCGTATGTGTACACAACATTCATGTTTTTAAAATAAGCTCATACCTCCACATTCTATCTTTAAACCCAATTTTTTAGAATATTTGATCATCTCTTTTTATTAGGACTCTATCTCAGTAAATGGCCATTTATGATATTATAATGGCTTATTAAGTTTTTTTTAAATCCTTTTTAAACTTCCTAACAAGAGACTTAATCACAAGTAAAAATGTTTAATATAAAATGTCTTAGAATAGTTAAATCACTATTCTAAGAATGAGGATAAATGACAAAACATACACACACACAAAGCATCGTTGCTCTCCAGGTACCTTTTCGTGCCCCATGTTCTAGCACCAGGCAGCTCCCCAGGAAACGGAAATACGCCCTCATCTCTGCCTCCGTTATCCGCACCAAGGTGTAAGGCGAGTGTCTGGGGTCCGGCTGTGCACACTGTGGGCACCCAGAAGCTGCGGGACTCCAGGAGCCAAGGCCGCCTGGCTCACGCTCCATCCCTCTCTGGGAACTGCTCGGGTGTGTTTAATCCTCTCTCCCAGCGAATCTCTCTGAAGTTCAGTCAAGGTCATTTTCATTACTGAGAGCTGACTCGGGTTGGTGAGTGCTCAGGATTATAGCCCGGTAGATTATCAGACCTCCTCACTTGGAAAGAAAAGGGAAGCTGGGGGATGAGGATGTTGACAGATAGTAAACTATTAGCGCCGTGAGAACCAGAATTTCTTTTTAGAGATATCCTATCTTGAGACATCAGGCCTTTGGGTATTAAAGATAAAATAATAGGGATGCTCTTTAAAATTTTTTTTTCTACATCAAAATTCTACTCTCCTTTTCTTCCACCCTCTCCAGGCCACCAAGGAACAGAATCCAGAGGCTTCCTACTGCAGCACGGCACATGGTAAAGGTTCAAATCCTGAGACAGGATGTAGAGAGTCTCTTGAGCGACTCCCAAGAACCAGGTCTAAGTACCACAAATATTATGGTTCTCGAATGAAGGATGTTCCTTGCCCATCACGATGGGGCCAAGATCCCGCCTTGCACTACATGAGAAAACATGAGTTCGCCTTTCGGAACCCGGCTGTGTGAAGGAGATGATGCACTCGGAGAGAGACTGCTTTCTCCTAATACCTTTTAGTTTGGTTCTTCATGCTTCATGTTATTTCTTATTAATGCTGTGTTCCAAGAGTTAAATAAAGGACACGATGGGAAACAGCCAATAAGCAAGTGATAAGTACCTTTTGTGTACAAATATCCGATCTTTTTTTGTATTATTCAAGCTAAAATTTCACAGTAAGGCTTGGCAATTGACCAAAGAGAAACCAAAAGATTTTGTTAAATGTTTTTAACCTTATTTTTAGAGAAGCCATTAAAACAGATGTATGTGGTGTGATAAAAAAGGTTAATGTTTAATTTTTAACATATTACAGTAACAGACACAGTGTAATTAATCTCCCTCAAAGTACACCTCCCCACCTTCAAACACTAATAGCATCATTCTTGCCACTTCCTGAAGCAGTTCTGGAATTCCTCCTTTGTGAGTGTCTTTAGTTACACTGTTGTAGCTGCCTAGATGTCCTGAATCAATTCAAAATATTTACCTTTCACAGTCATGTTGACTTTGGGGAAGAGCCAGAAGCTACATGCTGCCAGATCTGGTGAATCAGGCAGATGAGGACACACTGCGATGTTTTATGAGTCTGCCTGGCTGTTAGATAGCACTTAGCAGTACTGTTCACTGTTATTTTTTTTAATCATACTTCATAAAGACATTCCTGAAAGAGGATTTCCAGAACTGCTTCAGAAAATGGCAAGAATGATGAAACAAGGGTGTGGTAAGTGTGGGGAAGTATTTTGAGGGAGATTAGTGACAATGTGTCTTATCATAAAAATTTTTTAAAATTTAAACATAACTGTACACTTTCATGACACCTCATACATTGAAATATTTGTATCTGAAATATACCTTTCAATGAGTTTAGACCAAAGGACACATCCACGTAACTGCTCTCCTGTCAAGATGTCCAACATTTCCATTACTCCAGAATGTATCTTCATGACCCTTCCCGGCCAACCCTGGACCCTGAGCCCAAGGCAAACACTTTCGTGATTATTTTCAATGCTGGGGACTGAACCCAGGGCTTCATACATGCTAGCCAAGTACTCTACCACTAATTTCTCTAATTTCTACCAGTCCCTTATTTCTTTCAAGAGCCTAGTTCTGCCTGTACAAAATTTTCACATGAGGGGCTGGGGATTTAGCTCAGTGATTAGAGTGCTTGCCTTGTAAGCACAAGGGCCTGAGTTCGATCCCCGGCACCACAAAAAAAAAAAAAAAATTCACATGATACAGTCTTACAGTATACATTCTTTTGTGTCTGGCTGCTTTGGAGTTTCACCCATGTTGTATCAGTAGTTCACTGATTTATACTGCTGAGTTATAGTCCATCGTATGAACAACATTATGCTCCTTCTCCTGCTAATGGACATCCACGTTTTTTATGAATAAAATTTCTATAAACATTAAAGTCCTTCATGTGGCTTATGGCTTCCTTTCTCTTGGAATAAATACCTAGAAGTGGTAATGCAGAGCTGGAGGGCAGGTATGCATTCAACTTATAAGAAACTGCCCAATCTTTTCCCAAAATATTTGTATCTTTTAAGATTGAGGCGATACTGTTTAGTAATCTTTCAAGCCAGCTCTTGGTTGGCAACAACTGCACGTAAGTATTTTAAGAAAATAACTAAATTAAGAGGAATAAATTTAATATAATTTAAGATTCTAATAATTGTTGAGAAAGTTCCATTTCCTCCTCCATTAGGTGTTGTGAATATGTTGACTCAGGCTGAATGCAAAGTCTGAAAGTTTTCCAATACAGTGGACCAGATAAACCAGCTTTCAAACTATGGTTTGTTAGATATTGCCAGATTTCCCTCCAAGATGGCCACACCACTGTCATTTCCACCAGCAGTATCTGAGTGCATCTGCCCGACTCCCCACACAGAGCCTAGCTATGGTCTGGTTGGTTTGTCCTCACCAACCTCCATGAGCCAAAATAAACACTTTTCCTTTATGAATTACCCAGAGACATTGTTACAGCAAGAGAGAAATGGA
Source organism: Hystrix cristata (assembly GCA_004026905.1). Lineage (NCBI taxonomy): Eukaryota > Metazoa > Chordata > Mammalia > Rodentia > Hystricidae > Hystrix > Hystrix cristata. The sequence continues at coordinate 45,039 of PVJO010005387.1, read as the reverse complement.
CTAAGACAGGGCTCCTTTTCTTAATAAATATCAACTTCTTTATCCTTTCATTCAGATGCAAGTAATCACAAAAGCCTGGCTGGCATTACAATACTATTAAACCTAAGAGCGAAGCTTGCTAAACCGTGAACCACAAAGGCAACATGCCTGCAGCTGCACACACTGAGCAGTGATCATAATTATGTCCTTTCAAAGCTTACAGAAGCCCAGGGAGAAGCAGACTGTCTTGGAAATTTTCCCTGTTAGATTACACTCAACTCCTTTACATGAGTAAACTGTAGCTCTTATAAATCCTATCTTCCATACACTGACCTTTGACCCAGATTGAGCATCCCATAAAGGACCGTACTTTCTTCAACGGTAAATTCTGAAATAATGGGCAGGGTACTGGATAACTCTGCTTAGGAAAGAGCTGATTATTCCAGTAGCAAAGGCAATGGAAATGAATGATTTCCTTATCTTCTTAAGATACTACCGTTGTGAGTGTAAAAGGAAGAACAAACATTCTTAGCACTTCTACATTCACCTCCTCCCATTTTTTTTTTCAGAAACCTATGTGTGTTTTACACCCCTATCAGAATCCATTCGGTCCAACTTCTCAGAGAGAGAGAGAAAAAAAAGAATAAGAAAGAATCCATAAGCTCAAGAGGGATTCAAATTATCCACAGTCAAGAACAGCAGGGTTATTATTTTATAAGAAAAATTAATCAAAGTCGTATGACAGGAACAGAGTTTTTTACCCTTATACAGATTAGACTTTGTTTTCTTGAAAAAAAAAAAAAATCAACACTCGGTGGCTGGGTGTGTTTGCTAGGGAGATCAAAGACGGAACTGACTTTCCCGAGTCAGCGGGGGACCCAGGGAGTAGGAGGAGCAGGACTCTTGGAAGAGGAGTCTTAATGACCACCAAACTCCCACAGCTGAGCACACACCGCCCTGGTTTCCTCTCCTTCCTCCCTCCGGGGCAGCGGGCCCCTGAGGACGCCGGCCAATGGAAACCTGCTTCCCATCGAGCAGTGGGACTAGGGTTCATGTAACTTCATACCCTTCTGTGTTATTTAAGATTTATACAAACAGATGGATTACCTTCATTAGCAAACCAGAAACATACTGATAAGGATTTTTAAAATTATTTTATCTGCATTACTAACTCCACGTGTGTAGCTTTTTCGATTGGCCACTATGGTTAAATATGAGGGGTGTTAGGAACACACAGAGATTTGTAAAGCTGTTCTTTATTTCTGATGTCTCAAGTTTTTATTAATTAAAAGCTAAATTACATGACCAAAACAAAACCCCAAAAAAGCACTATATGACTATAACTCTCAGAGACAATTTGTGTATCATAAATATCTCTGAAAGTTAGTGTACAATGAATGAAATACTGAGATGGGATAAGATTGTCTTCTTGTTGTCTTCAGTAACCTAAGACACTGAAGTGTGATACACAATCACTAAACAATGCAAAATAAGTTGGATATTGTAATTAGGTTTTTTATTATTTCTGTTAAGCTAATGTTAAAAATGATATTAAGATGTGGTTTTTAAGACAAAGAGCTTAAGCAAAAACAAGTATAAAACCCTCTATGTAGTATAAACCCAAAGCTAAACAATTGATTCGTTTAAATAACATTTCTTATGTATTTAGCATTGCTTTGGACCTTCTGACTGACACAAAAACGAGAAGTGAAAATGAGAGGTGTAACTATGGGAAACAAAAGATGAGAAGTTGTCACTGTGTGTAGACAATGACCATCGGGTATTTTTCAACAAGTATTTAGTGGGAATCTGTGTTAGGAGAAAACACGGGCATGTAGGCTGTAGCTCGATTGGATGACTGCTTTGTGGTTCCATCTCCAGAACCAAAGAGGCAAGAGAGAGAAGAAAATCAACTAGAAAACTATTAAACTTAGTAATATTTTTATAAACTAGAAGGTTATAAAGTAAACCAAAATCAATGCCATAATACTCCAGTACAAACCAGCGAAAAGACATACAAAGTAAGAAAAAAGATTCCATTGACAGTAGCAAAAAAAGAAAAGAAAGAAAAAAAAAGAAAAATCACACAAGTTGCTTAGGAATAACCTTTACAAAGAATGTGATAAGAGCAAGAAAACTTCATTGAGAAATAGAAAAGATTTGAATGAAATACATTTCTAGAAGGACAAAAAGTTTTTTAACCTTAAAATACCAATTCTTCCCAAATTACAGTCTTAATACAATTGTATTCAAAGTTACAGTAAGTTTATGGAGATGAAGGTATTAAAATGATTACAAAGTTTATTTGAAAGAATTAAAAAGGCCAGAAGAGTTCAGAAAAATATTTTTAATGACTGATGAGAAGGGGAATTTCTGTAAGATAATTAAAGATATTACACAGCAATAGGAATTTGTCTGCCAGATATTTAAAGATATTACCTGGTAGTAATAATCCAAAATATGTGGAACTAATACAAAAATAAACAGAAGAACAAAACAACACTTAGAAGCAGATTGTAAATTCCCAAATAATGTGTAATGGAGGAATCATCAACTTTATAGGAAGGAATATTTTATAACGTTACTGAGAAAACTGAGTCTCACTTTATATATGAGACAAAATACATATATATCAGAAATTTAATGTTAAATGTAAAAAAAAACCTCTCAAAGGTACTAGAAGAAAACTGATGATTATTTACTCATTCATTACATGAGGAAGGATGTAAAAGCAATAAAAGAAATCATAAAATGAAATATTTATAGATTTGACTAGAGTTTCGTTGTTGTTGTTTTTTGATTTTGAGAGAGTCTCACTATGTAGCCCAAGCTGGCCTTGAACATGTGATCTTCCTGCTTCGGCCTCCCAAAGGCTATGATTACAGGCTTATGCTACTATGCTTGGCTCATATGTAAGATTTTAGATCATTATATATTCAAAGGTCGAGGACATAGCTCAGTAGTAGAGCATTTGCCTACCATGTGCAAGGTCTTAGGTTCAATCCCTAGAACTCCAAAAAAATAAAAAAGTGTCAAAAACAAAGTTATTAAGTAAACAGCAAACTGGAAAAAAGCAGCTGCTATAAACCTAACAAAGGCTTAATATCCTCACCACAGGAAAAAACTGCCAAAAATATCTTTGTCCCGAACGATACACAAACAAATCACAATGCAAAAATTCAAACAGCTAGTAAACATATTAAAAATCAGTACCAAGTCCAGGCACAGTGACACACGCCTGTGATCCCAGCTCCGATGCAGGCTGAGGCAGGAAGATTGAGAGTTTGAGTCCTGCACAGACAACTTAGTGAGAACCTGTCTCAAAATAAATAAATAAATAAAAGGACCAGGGGTGGAGCTTAGTGGTGGAGCGCTCCTGTATCCCCCACCACCAAAAACATCAGTACTGTTAATTTTTTAAATGCAACTAAGTGAATAATACACCACTTTTATCTATTACATGAGCAAAAATTAAAATAATAAACAAAAATAGGCATCACCAAAGAGTCAACAACATCATGAATATTATTCCATGCACATACCAGGCGTTGCCTTAAAAGAACCCAAAAAGTTCTGCCATTATCTCCATTTAACATATAAGAAAACAAATCACAACTGCGTAGGAAGAGACCAGGTGAAAACAGGCCCTCCTACACCCTGTCAGTGGGTCTCTAAAATGGTACAAGTTTCCCAGAAGGCAATTTGGCCAAAACATATTATAAATTTAGTAGATACATACTCTTTGCTCCAATAACATTTTCTAGGTCTTTATTTTCAAAAAACAATACGAAATGCGTGAAATATATGCAAAATTTCTGAGCAAAGAGACTCCCTGCATTATTTAAAATAACATTAATAAATATACTACATGGAACCACCTGTGTGATGAACAATCGGGCCACAGTGAAACAATAATGGTACAAAAAATTAGAAAACAATATGTTGCCATTAAAATACCATTGCTGGAGGTGTTTTGTAATATACAGAATTGTTTATAATATAATTTAATTTATAGAATAGTTTTTAAAGGCAGGATATAATTTACATATCTGTAATATGTATGATATGTGATGTGTGTGTGTAAAAATTGAGCTAGATTATATCATTTTAACTATGTAAAAATGCCAAAAAACTGGAAGGACATACACTCAAAGCTTAACTGATTTTTACTAGGAGACCGAATTATAGATCTTCTTCTCTGTATTTTTCTGTATTGTCCTACAATTGGACAATGAGCATGTATAATTTTTTCCGTGCTGTTTCTCTTTGCTATTCCTTTAAAATATGTTAGCTGATAGTATGATACAGTTGGACGCTGCATGTCCCCCAAAGGCCCGTGTGTTCAAGGCTTGGTCCCAGGGTGGCCCTACTGAGCAACGGTGGAAGTTTTAAAAGGCAAGGGCTAGTGGGAGGTCTTTAAGTCACTGGTGGTGTGTCCTTAAAGGGGACTCCAGGGCACTGGCCCTTATTTGCTGCCTGACTCATGACACGAGTGGTCTTGCTCCACTTTCCACTCTTACCATGATGTGCTGCCTTTCCACAGGCACAGTGAGAAGACCAACAGAATTTGGACTGGAACCTCCAAATATGGGAACCAACATAAAACTTTTCTCTTTATAATTTGATTATCTCTGGTGTTTTGTTATTATAATGAAACACTGACTAATATAAAATATATTCTTTTAGGTGTACAGTTGTATGAAGTTTTTGTTTGTCTGTTTTTTGAGACAAGGTCTCAATACGTAGTTGATTCTGCCCGGGAAAACACCATATAGCCTCAAACTGCCAGTGATCCTCCTGCCTCAGGCTCCCAAGTGCTGGGATTGCAGGCGTGGGCCACCACACTCGGGAGTTTTATGGGTTTTAACAAATGCTCGAAGCCACTTAACCATCATCACAATCAGTATACAAGGTATTTAGTCATGGCTGAGCCAAACCACCACTCACTCTTAGCCCATGGCAACCATTCCATTCCCAAAGTTTTACCTTTTCCCAATGTCACATAAATGTTTTTGTTTTTGTTTTCTGAGGTAGGGTCTCACTATGTAGTTCAGGCTGGCCTTGAACTCACTATGTAGCCTAGGCTGGCCTTGACATCCAGGTGATGCTCCTGACTCAGCCTCCTGAGTGCTGGAATTACAAGCATGGGCCACCATGCCCAGACCAATGTCATATATATGGAATTGTTTAGTGTTTGCCTTTTGAGTCTGGCATCTTTCCCATAACATAATACACTTCAGATTTATTTGTGTTGTCATATGTATCAGAAATTCATTTCTTTTTATTATTGAATCTTTAACTGACAGATGTGGCATAGCACACTTGTCCATTCCCCAAGTGAGGTACACTCGGGTTGTTTCCAAGTTTTAGTGACTAAGAATAACGCTGCTGCGAGCATTGACATACAGCTTCTGAAGTGACCGTGAGTTTGCATTTCGGGGAGCACGGGATCCTGGGTTGTGGAGTACACGTATGTTCAGCTATACAGGAATCTGCCAACTCTCCAGAGTTGCTGCTCCGTCCGACATCCCCACCGACAGTGTGCGAGACACTCAGTCCTGCCTCATCTTTGCCATGAGTCAGTCTTAACACTTTTTAATCCATTCTAACAGATGTGCCGTCTCCCTAATGCTGGTGCTGGGCTTATTTTATGCGCTTATTTTCTATCTGTATATCTTCTTTACTAATGTGTCCATTCAGTTTTTGTTCATTTTTAAAAATTGGGTTGTTTGAGGGTTTTTTTTTTTAAATTGCTGCGTTCAAGAGCTCTGTAATTCAAAATTCAGCTAAGTAATTCAAAATACATTTTTCCAGTTGATGGGCTGTCTTTTCATTCTCTTTAACAGGTATTTTGCAGAGAAAAAAATAATTTCTTTTTTCGGTTTTTTGAGACAGGGCCTCAGTATGTACCCCAGGCTGGCCAGGTGGCCTCGAATTCAGTGATCCTCCTGCCTCAGCCTCCTAGGGCTGAGATTACAAGTGTGCATCACTAGGCCTGGTGTTTTAAATTCTGATAAAGCACAATTTATCAAATTTTTCTTTTATGAATCATACATTTCTTGTTAATCTAAAGAACTCCATCCAACCAAGGTTACCAAGATTTTCTCCTTTGTTTTCTAGCAGACTTCTGATTAGGTTTTCCATTCCGAGTCCATGATCACTCCGAGTTAATTTCTATGTCTGGGGTGACGTACAGCTTTATACTTTTCTCTATGAAATTGCTTCTTTTCTTTCTTAGTCAAAAATCAATCAACCATATTTGTGTGGGACTATTTCTGGGTTCTCTACACTGCTCTGTTGATCTGTAAGTCCACCCTTCTGACAACGGCACACTGTCTTGGTTACTTTGTTTTATAGTAAATACTGAAATTAGGTTATGTAAGTCCTCTAAGTTTGCTCCCTTTCCAAAAAAAAGTGTTGGCAATTCTAATTCTTTTTGCCTACTATAGTTATCTTCTAGCTGATTCTACATTTCTATAAAAATGCTCAACAGATTTTCACTGGGGTTGTGTTTAACTTACAGATCAATTTAGGAAGAACTGATGTCTTAATACTGAGCCTTCCCAACCTTAAACACAAACCATAGATTAATGTTATAAACAGAGTTTTTAAGCCCTTATGAAATATCACATAATGGTCATTCCCTCCCTATTCCTTCTGCTTCTTTTTTAGATCACAGATCTGCAGAGCCTCAGAAAATGACCAGGAAACATGATCTTTCTCTTTAAAATCTAGATTAGTTTTCCCAAGGCACAAAGAGAGAAAACGCTCGCCCGGTACCTGAAGGGCAGATCAGCCTGCAGTGGAATTTTCCTTCTCATTTCTGCAGCATTATGTCAAAGTCTGAAAAATCATAGCCTGAGGGCCTTTTCCTCGTGCGTTAGCAAAGCTTCTTTTGGTTTCTAGATGAACAAACCATGCAATAGACTTAAAAGGGAATGAAAAACAGCACAGGTCCAAGATTTGAGGCAAGCCATCTTTCCAGCCTAGGTCCTATTTCAAACTGACTTCACCAGTGGAGGAGGGAGGGAGGAAAGGAGCCAGCAAAACAGTGAAGGTCGGGCTCTTGGGGGGGGCCTCACGAGCGGGTGGGTGGAGGGCACTTTACAGACAGTGATGGCTCCAACCACCATCTCAAAGTACCTGAGGCTGTTAGACAGGGAACACCTCATCTCCCAGCTTTGGAAAACTCCCTGTTCCCTCCCTACCTCCCTCTTCTAGGCACATGATTTTTGAGATACTGGGGGAAAAGACTTGGGTTTCGCAACTGAACCAAGCAGGTGCAAGCGAAAGGGAGCAACTGTAAGAGCCAGAAGCAGCGAGGCTGGGAGATCGGCGGACGATAAGCCCACTGCTGAGAAACCTTGGTTTATGTCCGTGCTTAATGTCCGCCTATCCCATTAGACTCTAGGCTCCAGGGGGACCTCAGTCACTCCTCCAAGGCCCCAGTGCGCCTGAGGGGCCACACAGGGCACTGGGGCTACAGCAGCGGATGTGGCGACTGGGTCTGGCCTTTGCGGGGCATCTAGTTATGGACAGGGTCATGCCAACTCCATCGTACCCAGCCTCTGGCACTGGCCTAGCACCTAGCTTCCAGAGCTCCTGTGAGTGTCATTAGTCTCAAACTGGGGGTTAAAGAAGATGAAACAGGCACATGTTTCTCTTTCTTCTTGTGACAGAATTCTAGCTTTCTAAGGTACAAAAGACAAGGTCATCAATGAATTTAAACTAATCTGGTACAAGGTGGAAGAAAAACCTACACATAAAGCAAAACCGGGGCTGTACGGGCACGGGGATCAATAACTAAGCCAACAAAGAAATCCACAGGATGTCTTCTAAGCCAACTTGCTTGAGTATTTCCATGTGTGTTTGCTTTGTATTTGAGTCTCCCTCATAGTAAAAGTCTTTTAAATATAGGGACTCTTTTACATTAAATAAAAGTGCATAGTTCCTCTTGCCATTATAAGAGGAAGTTGTAACTTTATTTGACCTTTAAAAAAAAAAAAACTCATGTGCTTAGCATAAAAAGTTCTATTAGTCCTAAACATTTCTTCCCTAATAAAGCTTTAGTGCTGTCTAAGCATTCCATATTTATTACCCTCCGCATGTTCAAAAATTACAAAGTAAACTCTGTAGTTTTAGTTGACAGTTTTTCTTTGGAAGAAAGTGACTGTTAATAAATCAACATTTCAAGTGACTCGTAAAATACGTATAGATTAATGCATTCAGCTTCTATTAGGCCTTTCCAAAAACAAAACAAAACAAAACAAAACTTTTAATTCACTAGTAACACTTCTACCAGTTACTCATTTATACACAACTCTGTAATGGAAAATTAAAGCAAATGTGACCAAGTATAGGCCTGAAAGCCAGCAAGACCTACCTTGCTATTCTGACTCTTCTTCATGGTACGACCTTGTGCAAGTTTCCTACCTATGCTTCAAATTCCTTCTCCATGAAAAAAGACTTGCACTTCTAATCAAATTTAATTAAGTCAGTGATGTATATAAAGCACAATGTATGATGCTAAACGGGCAGGAAATAAGTGATGGCGATAATAACATCATTTTCAATATTATTTCCATATCTTCTAGCTTCTCCAACCTCCTTGCTGGACAAAAGGGTGGAAACAAAGAAGGAAAGAGCACGTGACACCGTGGGCCCGCCTTCCAGCTTGACGTCCTTCCTACTTCCAGGCAAAGCTCCAGGTTTCTCTGCTGTCCAGGGAAGGGTCACTGACCTGGAGGCCTGCGCAGAAAGTAGACTAAACAGGAAGCGGCACAGAGTAGAGAAAGCTTCCTCTCTCCACCTGCCTACATCCTCCCTTTCCCTAAACTCCAGCCCAGGTCACGCATCTTAGGAAAGGCTTTCTTGAATCACTGAAAATCACAAAAAATTTAGCGTCCAAACTCTTACATCACTGCCTCTATTGACAACTGATCACAGACCAATTGCGACTTTTTTGGCTGTCCCTTGAGATCGCCATCAGATCGGGCCTCCGACTCTGTTCCAGTACATGGCTTTGCTAGCCTCCTCACCAAAGCCCCTCAGACCCTTTGTCATTGTGTTGAAACTAGGCTCTTCAGCTACTGGGCTGGTGTTAGGAGCTCAGGTCCTCAGATTCCCCATTGTGCTCTCTCCCCACAACAGCTCATGGGCTGCGGGGTGGCGCAGTCCCTTGCTCATGGTGGGTGCACGCCAAATCCCTGTCCATTGACTCAGTGGCATCTCCATGGAGTTGTGCTACTTCAGCACCTAGATAAGCCACACAGGGGAGGTAGGCCTTGGAACAGATGCCCCAGAAAGCAGGCACATGGAGCATGGGTCAAGGCATCTACTTGGCCAGGGCTGGTGATGTAGCTCAGTGGTATGTCACTTTCCCAGCACACACAAGGCCCAGGGTTCGATGACCACAGAAACCAAAACCAAACAAATAAAACACTCTGCCCATTTGCTTACTGATTCTAAAAGTTCAAAGTATAAGGCTAATGCCTGCCAAGTTATTAGCTTTGTTTGGGGATGGCTGTTCAGTCCGCAGTCCTCTTCGCTAAGGACTTCTTCTCTCACCCAAGACTGAGCCACTGACGGAGCCCAGAGTTCACAGAATGAGATCTTCCTGTTTCCTTTGAGCTGGGCCGACAGAATCTGAAGAGAGATCCAGATCAGAGTCCATCAGTGATTATCTCTGGAGCTGGGAAGCAGGCAGAGCAGCCATCCGGGGTCCGTATCTCCTCATGAATGACTAGCGAGCTAAGCTGCAGACAGAAGCCGAGGAATGGTACAGACAGAGGTGGCAAGCAGAGCCCCACGACCAGGTGACGCCAGAGAGCGAGAACCATGCATCTCAGGAGCTGCCTGTGTACCTCCAGAACAGAGAAGCTGGGCTCCTTGCATCTTTTCTCCATCCTCCTCTTCCCCCCCTCAGTCTAATGCCTAATTTCATCTTACTTCTAAGCATTTGCCAGTATACTAGTTCGTATGTATAGCTGCCATGCCAGAAAAGATGTGTGTAGAACCAATGCAGAAAGTGGTCAGGGATCTACTCTCTACTGGTTTTGAGGCGGGGAGGGGGCATTATGTGTGTTGTTGTTATTCTTCAGTGTCAGTGTGAGTGTGTGTGTGGTGGGACTCGAACCCAGGCCTCGTGCATGGTAGGCAGAGTGTTAACCCCACAGGGTTTTCCAAGAGCAGACAAAAGTAGAATCCTGCTATGCCAGCCGGCACGGTGCTCTGGAGGAAAAGCTTTAGTAACCCTTTGTCACAAGCACATCAAACACTCTGGGCTAACGGACTCACTCGGAATCTGCAGGTGCCACCTCTGTTAGCCAAAAGCGGCCCCTTCCTCTGAGCCTTTTTAACTTACTGCCATCAATGAATAAACTGTGAGGGTGGCCCCCAAGTTCTGCTTCTGAGTTGTCACCATCATGACATTTCAGCTAATATTCGATTGGTCCATCCAGCAAAGGCTGGCACTTTCCACCATGAATACAGTGAAATGCGCTCCCCTAGTCTTTAGAGCGTGTGAAAAAACCAGCGCCTGACTCGGATTACCAGCAAACTTCACCACCTCAGACACCTCAAAGGCACATGCCAGCGTACACCAGGGGCGATCAAAAATACAATAATACTTCAACACATTTAAAAAATTTATTATGGAAATGGACACGTTGCCATTAATCTCTTCAAAATCCTCCTACCTACTTGGAACACACTCATCCTGCTGTTCTTGCCACTTTCCAAAGCAGTTCTGGAGTCTTTTTTCATCAGCGTCTTTACCAAAAATCTAATGAACGCTGCCGGCAAGTACCATCCAGCTGAAAGACGGGCCCGTAAAGACAGTATGTTACATCCTCATCCACTTTTCACCAGATCTGGCAACATGCAACTCCTGGCTCTTCCCCAAAGTCAAAATGACAGTGACAGGTCAATATTTAGGATCAGTTCGGGATGTGGAGGCGGCCACGACAGTGCAACTAAAGACACTCACAGACAAGGACTCGAGAGCTGCTTCAGAAAGTGGCAAGAGTAATGGGATGAGTGTGTTCAAAGCAAGGAGGGATTTTGAAGAGATTAATGGCAATGTCTCTTTTACTGGAATGGAATTTTTAAAAACTTGAACACATACCATATTTTCTGATCATACCTCCTACATTACCTATTTTAATAGAGTAATGACTATATTGCTGATTGAGACAGCCAGTCTTCAAGGTAGTCACTGTGGTATAAAGAAAAATTTCTTCCCCATCTCTCAAGCGATCCACAGCCTAATCCCTGGAAGCTGAGACTATGTCAGGCTGTGGACAGAATTAAACGGCTAGTCAGCTGACCTCAAAGAGATTATCCTGGATTATCCAGGAGAATTCAATGTAATCACAAGGGTGTTTAAAAGTAGAAGAGAAAAATAAGAGAAGGAACCGGGGAGATGGCAACACAAGAAAGACCAGCCTAACACTGATGGCTTTAGAAATAGAACAGGACCACAAGCCTGGGGATGCAGGAAGCTTCCAGAAGCTGCGCGAGGGTCCTCCCACAGAATGTCTGGGGCAGGAAGGACGGCAGCCCTGCTGGCACCTTGCTGTGGCCACGTGAGACCTGTGTCTGAGCGGCAGAACTGCAGGAAACGGAGCACGTGTTGTTTAAATCATGTGCTACAGCAACAACAGGAAACAAACGTAGCAACCAACAACTCCCCTCTCCCTGAGTGTGCCTGCGGGTCCTCCCATCAAGAGATACAGCTTATGCCTCCTCACATTGAACCTGGACTCGGCGTCTCGCTACTTTGACCGACGCAGCCTGGAAGCATGACTTAACAGGACTCTGAGTCCAAGCATCACGAGGGTCTCCAAAAATCTTGGTTTTGTCTCCCCGGGAAGGGTTGGCCTTCCAGGTAAGAATTCTGGAAAATTTCAGCACTGGAGGGTCACGTGAGAGGCCCTTGAAGATGGCACTCATCTGCCACAGAGGGTGAGGCCACAGGGAGGAGCACCCAGTTACCAGCCCCAGTGCCCCAGCGACAGTCCCAGCTGCCATCTGAGGACACACACTAACGACGACCATTAGACGGAAGGATAAGATATAATTAGACGGCTTGACCTCATCCACCAAGTTTGGGGAAGTTCATTACCCAATAATAGATCATTGAAACAATATCCAGTGGCAACAAAAAACTCACAGCATATTATCCATGTTGCATTCAGAGACTAAATCCAGCTTTAATAAACCTCCCTAAGGAAAAGTAATTTTCACTTAAGAAATAAGGGGGGAGGGAGAAAGGGATGGAGGGAAAAAAAAGGGAAAAAAAAGAGAATAGAAGGAAAAAAATGGAAACAAAGCTTTTGTAAATAAGGAGGGGAAGTGGGGTTGAAGGGAGGGGAGGAGAATGGGGAAAAAAAGAAGCAGTAAGATATATCATGTACAGGCATACACTCCCTATGATGAATGTTACCATTATGTATATCTAAAATATACTACTACAATAAAATTTGAAAAAAGACATCAGCATATACCTTTCATGTTGGACTCTGTTGAACAATATGGGGTGTATTGCTGTCTTAACATTAATTCTTCAGACCTGTGAACCGTGGGTACCTTTCCACTCTTTGAGACTTGTCTTTAATTTCTTTCAGCAATGATTTGTAGTTCTTAGAGCATATATCTCACATTTATTTTATTCAGTTCATTCTTTTTTTATTATTCTTATTTCTCTTGACATTATTGTAAATTAAATCATTTTAAAATTTCATCTTCCAATTATTTATTGCTAGTCTTTAGAAATAGTTAATTTTTGTATATTGATCTTATATCTGGCAACATCATAGAATCATTAATGTTTCTAATTTTTTTTTTTAGAAAAATCCTTAGGATTTTCTATATACAAGATCATGCTACAAAAACAGTTAGCTTTACTTCTTTCTGTCCAATATGGATGCCTTTTGTTTCATTTTCTCCCCTAACTGCTCTGGTGAGAACCTCTAGTATAATATAAGGTAGAAGAGGTGAGGATGAAAATATTGTCTTATTCTTTTTTTAACAGATTTTAATTAAAATGTATCCAAAATTATATAAACTTACAGGCCATTACACAAGCTTACAGACCACAATACATTGTGCCTTTTACTTATAACAGTGAGCAATGTAAACAACCACATAGGTGCAGCATTAAGTCACAACTACATAAAGTTACTGTAGTATCTAGTATACGTGTCACTGTTTTAAATTTGGGTTATTAGGTTCTTGTTTTTAGGATATCATTACAGAATATTGTCTTATTCTTGATGTTAAGGGAAAAAACATTCAATCTTTCCAAATTAGCTATGATGTTAGCTGCAAGATTTTCCACAAATACCCTTTATCAGATTGAGGAAAATCCCTATTTCTAGTTTGTCCTTTGGCTGTTGTTTTTGTTGTTTTAACCACAAAGCCTGTTTAATTCTGTTAAATGTTTTTTCTGCTTCAAGGATTATGTGGGTTTTGTCCTTCATTCTATTAATACAGTATAGTATATTGATTTTTTGGATGCTAAATCAACCTTGCATTACCACTTGATGATGATGTATAATATTTTTTATATGTTGCTGGATTGGGTGCTAGACTTGTGTTGAGGCTTTTTGTGCCTGTGTTAAGAAATGTTGGCCTGTACTCTTCTTGCTTGTGAATTTTTGTCCAGTTTTAGTACTAGGATGATGCCTAAAATGAGGTGCTAACTATTCTCGCCTTGTCAAATTCTTTTTGGTAAGATTATATGAAGAATTGCTATTAATTCTTCTTTAAATATTTGGTAGAATTCAGCAGTAAATCCATCTAATTCTGAGCTTTTCTTTGTGAGAAGGGTTGTTAAAAGTTACCACTACTACTAATCCATTCTTTTATTTCAGATCTACTCAGATTTTCTATTTCTTCTTGAGTCAGTGTCTCAGTCCATTTTTTTCTGCTGTAACAGGATACCACAGACTGGGTAATTTATAAACAACAGTAGTGTTTTGGCTCACAGTTCGGGAGGCTGGGAAGTCCAGAATTGAGGGGTCCTAGTGAGGGTCTTCTTGTTTCATCACCCCATGGCAGATGGCAAAGAGAGGGTGAGAGAGAGCAGGAGATCTGTGGCCATTAATCCATTCATGATGCTGGAATTGTGACCTAGACACTTCCCATTGGACCCCATCCCTGGAATCATTGCCCTGGGGGATTAAGTTTCCAGCATCTGTTTTTTGGGGGGACACATTGAAACTGTAGCACCCTCTGAGTCTCAACTGCTTCATTTGTAAAACGGGGATAAAATGTATCACACCTATTTCACAGGTTTATGAGATTACACATGAGGATGAGACACAATGTTGCAAAGCACACAAGCCCAGAGACCACTAGAAGTTTCTTAGGAGTAGAAACTACAGCAACTGTGTGTGTATCCTGCATAGAGCTGGAAGAGACAAGGAAGGAAGGTGCACAAAAATGCGCCATAGCCTGGTCTGCACAGGCAGCCTTGGTTTAGCCAAGGAATATTGCCTACAGGATCTTCAGGAGTATCCTAGGTTCGGTGAAGTGGCGGCGGCAGTGAGGGGGGTGTTCTTAATAATCATCCAGACTGCCAGGAATGGTGGCCATACCTGTGGTCCCAGTTACTCAGGAGGCTGAGGCAGGAGAATCACTTGAGTCCAGGTGTTGGAGACCATCCTGGGCAACAGTGTGAGATCCCCTCTCATAATACTTTTTTTTTTTTAAATCATCCCAGTCCATGTCCTCATTTAACTGATGGTGGGCTTCACTCTGAGAGGTGCCCAATGACCTGTCCAAGATCTTGTGGCACAGGAACCCATGAAATGATTAATAACTGAAATATCTGTACCGTTACAGTGTAGACAGTGTTTTAAAACACTTATTTTCACAAACCGCCTTTGAACTGGATGAGGAAACATTAACATTACTATTTGTGTGTGTGTGTGTGTGTGTGCGCGTGCTGGGGATCGAACTCAGGGCCTTGTGCTAACCACTGAGCTAAATCCCCAGCCCCAACATTACTATTTTTCAATTTAAGGTGAAATGACTTGTCTGGGGAAGGTCACAAATCCACACAGTCATCACCCCCAGCCACTACCATCTTCCTACACCACAATTTCATGCCCATGCTAGTATAGTCATGCGCTGCAGACTCACAGGTCAGCAACAGACTGCCCACACAATACCGATCTCATATGACTATATTCCTAATGACTGCGCAGCTGTCCTAGTTTGTTTTGGAACTGCATGATGTTCCCACAATGACAAAATCACTTAACAGCACATTTATCAAACTGTATCTCCCTAGTCACTGTACTTAGCACAATCATTTCAGCATTCAGTCGATTTCAAATTCCACCCCCTGTTTTAGTAGGAGGACTTTTCCTACTTTTTACCCTGCCTTCAGCAGTATTTCACATTCTGTCTTCCTGAGAGGATTCTCTTGACCTTTTGTCTTTAAACTTCAGTGTCTCCACTTGGCGCCAGAAACGTTTTTTAAAACTGAATTATCAACAGTGGACTTCCCACGCAGTTCATCTTTACAAAGTATATGTCCACATTGTGTTATTTAAGATGCGCACCACTCTTGCACCACACACAAGGGACTAAGGTAGTCAGAGAGAAGCTGGCTCACTAATGGAAGAAATATTTGACACATAAGAATGAAAAGAACAGTTTTAACAAATGCACAGAAAACTGAGGCAAACACTTCTGGCTTTCTCAATAAAAACTGACGTGTTCAAGGATGAGTCTCAGAGTGAACCCAGCAACAGAAAAAATTGTCCAGTTAACTGCAGTCACCCACATCCAGCAGTTCGGGACGCGTGTGCGAACCTCCATCGGCGGAAGCCCAGAGGAGGGGAGGACAAGGCCAAGGAGAATTAAAGCTGACTGTCTCAGCGTCTGTTTCTCTAGTAACAGGGCCTGTCCTTCCATCGCGACCTGTTATTCAGGAGCAAGGAATGCGTGTTTTGTCCCCCGGTACATTGTTACAGGTTTGTTAACACCCTTCTTCACTCACGCAGGAGGCTCAGACCCGCTTGGTGTCCCTGGATGTGCAGAAGTTCCTCAGCAGGGTTTGCCAGCGGGGAGCCCGCCCCTGCGGGCCCCGAAGGCGCAGCACCCTGTAGGTAACCTGCATCTCCCTTACGCTTTCTCTCGAACAAGCCTTCCGTGTCTGGCGGCCGTTTCCTCCGGGAAGCGCCGGCATCGCTCCTCGCGTGCGCCCTCCTGTCTCACTATCCATAAACCCATAAACCGCAGCGGGGCTCCCTCCCCAGCCCGCCGCGCATCCGAGGGACGCTCCAGCTCTGCGCCTCCGCGTTCAGGGCTCTACAGACTCGGCACCCGCCTGTTACGGGCCCCCGCCCGAGGCCCAAACCCGAAAGCTGGAACCACCCCGGGGAGGCGCTGCCCGGGCTGCGGGGGCGGAGGCTGTGCCCACCTCGGCCGCGAGCCGCAAGGGGAACAGAAGCGCATTTACCGACATGAGTGATCACCGTGGCCAGCCGCCGGGTGAGCTCCTGGGTGGCCATTTCTTCTTTTAACCAAAAGAGCATTTCACGGAAAAATCACTCCGAAACAGTGTCTGCGCCGGCGAGGGGCGGTGTGGAAGGCATCTCCTCCCGAGGATGCTCGCCGCCGCCTCCTCCTGCCCTCTCCAGGCACAAACCTGCGTCGCTCCTCGCAGGCGGGCGAGGCCAACTCTCGCGGCCGCGCCCGGCCCCGGGAGCGGAGGACCCAGCGCCCCGATCTCGCCGGCAGGCCGCCCGGCGTCCCGGATCTGGGTCCCGGCCGGCCCGGCGCCCTCCGCGGGGCTCTGGCGCGGACGCTGGGCGGGGCCCGAGTGAGCCCGGGCGGGGCGGGGCAGCTGCCGGCAGCCCGGCTCCTCGGCGCCGCCCACCCCGCGTCCCGGCGTCTCCGGCCTCGGCGCCCACCGCTCGCGCCCGCGGGTGGCGCCCGGCAACCGAGGCGCGCGGGGACGCCGGGGCGCTCCTTCCCGGCCTCGGCCCTTCCTTCGTCCCCGCTCAGTGTCTACGAGGAGGCCGAGGGGAACCGGGCCCTGGGAGAGGGCGCCTGGGCGAGGACCCCTGCCCGCCCCTTCTCCTGACTCGGCCGCCTGATGCGCAGGGCGGGCGGATGCAGCGTGTCTGTCCCACCAGAGGTGGTGTCACGCCGCTGTCAGCCCCCACGGGCACAACTGCACCTCGAGCCGAGGCTGGACACGCACGTGCACGCTCAAGGGCCTGCCACGTGGCCCTTTCCCTTTGTGCAGCAGCTCTCGCGGTCCACGGCTCGTCTGTCACCTGTCAGATGTGCCCATACTCCCATCTGCCACAGCCTCCATGCCAGCCCTTCTCATCTGGTCTAGAAGATGGGTAGCACCAGATGCTACCTGACAGTCAGCAAAAGACTAGTTCTGTTTAGCGAGCCTGGCAGGAGAAGCCTCAGCAAAGGCCGGCCTGGTCAAGGTGTCCCCCAGTTCGTTCTGCAACAGGAGGATCCTTCCACGTGTTCCGAGCAGCGCCAGACTCTCAACTCTTTCTCCTTCCACTTGTGAGAAAGCGAGCCCCAAATACCCTGGGTCCAGTTTCCAGCAATGCACATTCATCCCAGGACACTGAGGACTTTTCAAAATGCTTGGTGTAAGGACTGGAGGCTACTGGCTAAGCCAGTGATGGGATTTGTAGAGAGGTTCCTACCTCCCCGGAGGGTTGGGCACTTTGCTCTGTGCCTGTGCAGGGGCAGCAACCATCTTCAGAGCACCTCTTTCAAGAGACTCAGAAAAGGGTTAAAGAGCCAGAGGAAGTGAAGCAGCTTTGGATTTGTGCTTCTACTGTGGTTTCTGGCTACTCAAGGATCAGAAGTATTTTCAAAGACCCAAGTGAGGTGTTTCCTGTTGATAACAGTAAGTACCCCAGTGCGGGAGGCCAACTGTGAGTCTGGGGCAGCAGAAACCTGCGCATTGTCCAGGAGACAGGTGTGTGGGGACAGGCTGGGCCGGGAAGGCTGAGAGCCACTTTGAAGGCTCGGTCGCTTCGGCTTCCTGGCATTGTCCACCAGGTCTTTATGCATGGGCATCATGAACAGGGGGGTAATAAGCAAGTGAAAAGAAATGACAGGAGAGAAGCTTGTGAAGCGGAATGAGAGGGAAGACAAATAGAAGGGAGGTAGATGCCACTCAGAGTGCTGCTCTCCTTTCCCACACGTTTCACCAACTTCAGAGGTTTCCATGGAGACAAATTGGCTTGATGTGTGGTGAGATGCAGCAGGCAGTGTGGATCCCCAGAAACCAACTCTACCCCCCACCTCTAACACTTGCCATCTCAGGGCCTTGACGGGGTGGTGAGGAGGTGGGTCTGTGATCCCCGAGTTCCCTTTCCACCTGTGGCGGGTGACTGATAAGAAATGACCTTTCCACCTTGTCCTCCCAAGAGAATGATCATTGTTTCCAGTGCTCTTGTGAATACTGAGTCATTCTTGCCTTTCTCTGCCTCCTTTCCTCCTTTTCTAATTATGATCTCTTTCTTGTCTCCAGGGCTGGCAAAACCAGAGGAACAACCAGACTAACCTGCCTCCCTCTCCAGTAAAACCAGTTAATAACCACTCAGATCTACGGAGGATCTATTATGCTTGCAATAGGCAGCATCAGGTACAGCGACTGTCAGCACCAAATAACAAGGGCCTGCTCTCTGCCCGGTATGCTGTTGGGCATTTTACAAACCTCATTCGGCCCCGGCAAAGGGCCAAACTGCCGTAAGAACCTAGATCATGTTCTGCCTTCAGGTTAAGGATTTGCCTGCACTTGGAAAAAGAAACCGCCCTCTCAGACCTGTCAAGTCGGTTCCACCTCACCTTGAACGACTGTCAACATGACCTCTGACCACAAGGAGCGAGACAAAGGACCACCTTGGATTGTAACCACCAGTACTACAGCTTCTTCAGCCCTGGCGTCATGGTGAGGGTGAGCACACCTGGGGTGCCACAACCCTCAGTTTGGTGTAAATCAGTGCTCGGGGAAACTTCAGGGGGAAAGCAGGGTTTAGTTTTGTTTTCACTAAAACACAGACTCCTCCGACTCACCTCCAGAGATTCTAGTTTAGTCCTCTAGTTGTCTCAGTAATTTGCATTTCTAACAAATCCCAAAGAATAGTGATGCTGCTGGTCCTGGGCTCACTGATCTAAAGCAGAGCTCTTTAAATTTCTTAGGTTGCAGACCATAGTATGATTGTGGTATCATGGAAAGATATTTATTTTCAGTTCCAGGCACACGATCCCTGAAGCCTTTGTTGCATCTTGAGCGACAGGGTGATATTAGTGCCTTTTGTTCCGAGGGGGATACTCTTGGTGGTCCCATAGTGAGCTTCAGGATGGGAGCCAGTCACCAAAAGCCAAGCCTTGGTACAAGCTTGGAACTTTCACTCCCACCCCCAAACTCAAGAGGGAGGAGAAAAGATGGAGATGGAATGAATGACCGAGGGCCAATGATTTAATCAACCACGACTGCATAATCAACTCTGTTAAAAATCCCTGAGCGCTGGATTCTGGGAGCTTCCACTCTGGTGAGCCGTTGAGGTTCTGGGAGAATGACACACTTGCAGAAGACATGGACGCTCTGCATGTCACTACCCCTCACACACTGCCCTACGCATTTCTTCCATTCCCTCTTCCTGGGTCGCACCCTTCACACTAACCCAAGAACAGTAAATAAAGGATTTTCTTGAGGTCTGTGAGGCATTCTAGCAAGTTACGGAAGCTGAGAAGGCCATGGGAACTCCTGAGTGACACCTTCCAACTCTCGCCTGAATAGGGCAGGTGCGTTACAGATTGAGCCCCTCAACTGTGGAGTCTGTGCAAACCCCAGATGGTCATGTCAGAACTGAACTGCTGCCACCCAGCTGGTGGCAGAGAAATGGTGTTGAAAAAGATGCCATGTACTTCACAGATGATCAAGTAGACGAATCCAAGAAATGCAAAGTCACCTGTGCACACACCATCCTGAGTTACTGAACTGTCATCTTTCCCTTTGCTGAAATCAGCCTGCTCCCGGGTACAGGGATGTGATGTGCATGCAGGTGTCCACACATGGGGGAGAGGGCAGCACATCTGCCCCCACTTCTGCGCCACCACTCTCTGCCCTATAGGTTTCCTCTCTTGATTTTATCTCATCTTGTAAGTGACTTAATTACAACCCCAGTTGGATTCCCACCCTCAGGGGCTGTCTACTGTTAAAGTGATCATGTTGACTGAGAGTAAGATCTGGATATTGGATTGAGAACATACAGGAAGGCCATGATGGAACTGGGGGACACTGAGCCACTAAATCCTGATGACTCTTTTTTGCCAGTAGAAGTAGCTTCACCACCCCTAGAAGTGGCTTCTCCACTGCCATCTGGGAGGACTAACCCTGCATTAGCTGAGAAAGCTATGATGGTCCCCCTAATCACTCGTTTGCAAAACAGTGCTAGTTCTCCTCATGACCCACTCACCTATCTTTCTTTGCTTCTAGACCTATAACCAGGCTCCTAAAGGTAAATACAAAGTATGGCCTATGAGGAGGTACAGTATATGCCAAAAGAATTACTGGAGAGTTCTCATTTATAGAGACAAAAATCTGGGGAATATGTGTAGGAATAGATGTGAAGAGTGTGATGGTAGAACCCTAACACTGGATCAGGCAGAATTGATCGATGTGGGTCCATAAGCAGAACTGTTAAATTTGATGTTGTAGCTTTGGTAGCTACAGCTTGGGGTGTGTGGCTGGTGGGCCAGATCAAAGAGTGACCACAATGGCTGCGTCAGCAAAGACCGACCTGTTTTTGTTTCATGCAGAGGAGGGAGCTCAAAGACTCAGGGAGATCAGGGTGTTAGAGTGTGTGTGCCATTAAGACCCGTCTGGGAGGATCCAAAAAACACCTTTCGTCATAAATATGAAAAACAAACTTCTGAGGGGAGCCCCAACACCTTTGAAGAGCTCTATGGTCATTCTTTTTTATAACCCAGTGGTGGGAACCCCAAATGCAATGGGAGCAATTAGATTCCAGTGCAGGAGGACCAAGTGGCAGCGGCCAGCCACCAAAAGCAAGATGAATGTGCCTGCTGTAATAGAGTCCAAACAGTAATCAGAATAGTCTGATGCTTGCACACAAATGGCATTGGCTAGTTGACCATGGTGTCCCTAGAAGTGGATGAGGCAGGAGGCCTACCAAATTCTTATTTCATCTGTATCAGCAGAAAAGTGCTAGGTCAAGTGAACGAAAGACTAGTGTGAATCATAAAAAGAGTCCTAGGCC
Organism: Hystrix cristata; assembly: GCA_004026905.1. Taxonomy (NCBI): domain Eukaryota; kingdom Metazoa; phylum Chordata; class Mammalia; order Rodentia; family Hystricidae; genus Hystrix; species Hystrix cristata. Next base: position 23,776 of record PVJO010005387.1, on the reverse strand, counting down.
CCTCAACCAATCCCCATACTTGAGCCACTTTACAGACCCAGAACCCCTGAATGAAAGGAAGGCTGGGTCCCCATTAGGAAAGACCCAATGCACCAGCAATATTTTATAATGTTAACTTTCCTCCCAGCCTTCTCCAAAGGCGTGGAGTCTTCTTCGAGGAATATCACACATTAGAGAAAAGGAAATAATGGTGCTTTTGAGAGACTGCTATATATTGGATCTGGACTGTTATTAACTCCAAGAGACCCAAAATGCGATTGCAACCCAACCTGTCAGAATAGAGGCTTATGCCGGTGAGGTGATCAGTGGGGTCTGCTACGGTCTGCATACCTGTGACCCTGAAAATTCATGTTGGGTTGGGGATGCAGCTCTGTACTTGTCTAGTATCAGGAGGCCCCGGGATCAATCCCAAGCACCCCCCGCCCCCGCCAATTACATGCTGCAACCCTAGTGCCCTCAGTAGTAGTATTAGACGTAAGTCTGCGGAGTGGTTAGGTCATCAGGGCAGAACCCTCACGGTGGGATCGGTGCCCACATGGAAGACTGGGTTTTCCTGCCACATGAGAAAACAGCAGGAAGTCAGTACACTGCAACCCAGAAACTGGTCCAGCAGACCTGACCATGCTAGCACCCTGATCTCTGACTTCCCATCTCCAGAACGGTGAGAAATAAGTTTATGTGTTTATAACAAATCTACATTCATTATAATCTCCCAGCCTGTGGTACAGAAGCATCAAATGGACTGAAACATGGCCCCAACAGACTAAGAATCACAGCTCTAGTCCCGCAGTGGGCCCAGCACGTCCTCAAGCCCACCCTTGTGGTTACTTCCCCAGTTCTGGGAGCATAATTGGAATAGATGCACTCAGCATTTGGTAAAAGCTCCAGGTTGGGTTTCTGTCCTTGGAGTGAAGGTTATCATGGTAGGGAAGGTGGAGGGGAAGCTGCTAGAACTGCCCCTACTTACAAAAATACCAAACCAAAAGTGATGCGGAATTCTTAGAGGGATAGTGCAGATTGGCGCCACCATTAAGGACTCGACAGATACAAGAGCAGCGAGTCCCACCACAGCCCCACTCAGCTCACCTACATGGCCTGCACAGAAGATGAACGCATGTCAAAGACCGGCCGGCCGTGGATTACCACAGGCTTATACCAGAGTGACTCCACTTGCAGCACCAGATGTAGTCTTGTTGCTTGAGAAAACTGACACAGCCTCTTGTTCCTGGCATGCAGCTTTTGATCTAGCAAATGCTTTTTTTCTCCATGCTTGTTAGTAAAGACCACCCGAAGCGGTTTGCTTTCAGATGCCTGGGCGAGTAGTACATATTCACTGTTTTACCTCACAAGGAACTTATCAACTCTCTAGCCCTACATCATAATTTACTTCAAGGTCATCTTGATTACCTTTTCTACAAGGTAGATGTCATTCTAGCGCATTATACACTTCGGTCCTAGTGACTAAGAAGTAGCAACTACCCCAGACTTATTGATAAGACATTTGTATGCCAGAGAGCAGGAAATGAATTTGACAAAAATTCAGGGACCTTCTAAATTAGTGAAATTTCTAGGGTTCTAGTAGTAGAGCATGCCAGATATCCCTGTCAAGGTAAAGGATTAGTTGTTACTACTGATAGTCCACAGAAAAAGGAGGAGGAGAAGGAAAAGGGGGGTGGCAGCAGCAGCAAAATACCCAGAAGACCCCTTTGGATTTTGGAGGCAGGCACATTCCCATTTGAATGTGTTATTACAGCTCATTTCCCAAGTAACAAGAAAAACTGTTAGGTTTGAATGGGGCCCAGAATAAGAGGAGGCCGTGGAACAGGTCCAGGCTTCTGTGGAAGCTATTGTATCCCGTGATTTACCATATCCAAGGGGCTTGAGGTCTCAGGGTGCAGTGTGGAGGCCTCTATGGGTGAATCACTGCAAGGCGCTTAGGATATTTTAGTAAAGCCCTGACACATGTTTAGTTTTCAGAAAGAGTTCGGGGCCCGCTACTGGGCTTCGATAGAGATAGAACACTTAATCATGGATCACCAAGTTACCACACAATCCCAGTCACCCATCATGAACTAGGAGGCAAGCAAGAGTATGTGTGGAAAACAAGAGCCCCCTCAGGGTGTCCCTCAGTATTAGCATATCCCGTGATTAGAGTGAATGGAAAACTACAACCACCCAATTCCGGTAGGACTACTCCAAAACGAAGGTTTGGGTCACTTTACCTGGTGAAGAATCAAAACCAAGTCGGTGTTATGGTACATACCTGTAATCCCAGTACTTGGCAGGCTGAGGCAGGAGGATTACTGCGAGTTCGAGTGAGTTCAAGACTAGCCTGAACTACAAAACGAGACCCTGTGTCAAAAACACCCAAAACAAACAAACAAATAAAAAACAGACCAGCTGAGGTACTTGCTGAAAGCAAAAGAAAAAAGGAATGAGCAGTGGGAGAAGACAGTTATAAATGAGTTACACACATGTGACCAGTTACAAAATGAGTACTTTCATCTGTATTTCTTCATTTTTTATGAATATGTATTTTTGTTTCTTTTTCTTATGCCCTTCTCATGTATTGACATAAATTTACATGGTAGTATTGAAGTATTGTCAACTTTGCATCATAGTATTTAAATCATGGTGTATCAAGGAGAAGAGTAAGCATTGCTTAAGGACTTTCCATCTGCTCAGATTAATGTGCTTTCACTTGCACACAGGTGTAAACAGGTGTATTTGTCAGGTGGAATTGTGACCTTGTTACTGTCTTTACTTGGAGATTAAGAATGGTTTAAGAAGATGCATACGGGTGCTAAACTGGTAAGGAACGGGCTTGTGGTGATTAATTCAATGTGTCAATTTGACTGCCACAGGGTGTCTAGGTGTTTGGTCAAATATTACTCTGGGTGTTTCTGTGAGGGTGTTTCTGGATGTGATAAAGATTTAAAATGGTGGCCTGAGTAAAGCAGGTTGTCCTCTATAATGTGGGGCAAACTCATCCAATCTACCGAAGGCTAAAACAGCATAAAAGACTGACCACCTGCCTGATGAGAACATCGGCAATGCCTGGTTCTGCAGCAGCCTCCTGGCTGTCACACTCAAACAGGAACTAGGACATCAGCTCTGTGGATTTGGGACATGCCAGCCCCCATAATCACGTGTGTCAGGTGTGTGTGCATGCGTGCGTGTATGTATTTCTCCTATTGGTTCCTTTTCCTCTGGAGATCCCTGAATAATAAACCATCTCAAATGTTATCACTGTGTACATCTAAAATGTACCATTAAAATAAAATTTTAAAAAAAGCTATCTCATGTAAATGATTTTTTTCTAATTTCAAATTCCAATTATTCATTGCCAGTATAGTGGAAAACAACTGACTTGTATATATTAACTTTAAATCCTGCAATCATCTAATGATGCTTTTCTCAGAAAGTATGTCATTAAGTGATACAGGACTGTGTATGCCTTTCTGCATCTTGCTTTTTTCACTCTTTTTTCTATTTTAGTGATAATACCATGCCATTACCTACAAGACAAAAACTCTAAAATTGTTAATTTTTAATAACTGCATAGTAATCCATTTTATGTTTGACTATAAATTTTGTACTGACACATAAACTTTTATTTTTGCTGTTAAAAACAATACTGTAATGAATTTCATTAAGCACCAGTCATTTCAACATGTTGGAGTGGCATTTTTAAGATGATTTCTAAAAGCAGAATTACTGGATAGAATTACAATTTTGATAAATAGTGCCATATTGTTTTTCACAGGGTCATTGTTCGTATTCCCATCAGCAATGTATGATAATGCTGGTTCTCCTACTACTTCATGAGATACAGCATATTAAAGAATTGTTTCTTTTTTTTTTTTTTTTTTTTGGTGCTGGGGATCGAACTCGGGTCCTTGTGCTTGCAAGGCAAACACTTTAACCACTGAGCTAAATCCCCAGCCCCTGTTTGATTTTTTTAAATGATAGATAAAAATTATTTTAGTCTCATCGTATTTCTCTTTATTTTGGATGAGGTTGAGCCTTTTTATTATGTATTTGTTTCTTTTTCTGTGAACTGTAGATAGTCTTTGGTTTTCTGATAGGTTGCTGATGTTCTTGTTAATCTGTAGGTTCTTTCTTCTGAATTAAAAAATCAGTTGCAATTTTTCACCCAGATTGAGGTTTGTCATTTTTGGCTTATATATTTTTGCCACTTTAAAAAAATGTATGTACTAGTAACAGTTTCCATTTCTGCAGTTGCTTTACATTTCTGGTCTAGTAGTTGGTGACTATAGCTCATTAAGAAAAGTATTAAATCTAGAAAAAGGTGAAAAGTGATAAGTATAGATGGGAAGTGTCAGAAATGTAGGTGTCCATACAGATATAAGGATAGGTACATTATTTGTTAAGGTCATCTATGCCTTACTGATTTTCCTGCCACATAACAGTCATATGCTGCCATGTTGTTTATATGTGTGAGGATTTATTTAAGTGCAAAATAAACTCAACAAAATGGCAAAAAAAATTATGTACTTATGTCTACCAATTTTCTGTTTTATGGCTTTTGGGCACTGCTATGGAATGTACTGAGAGTTCTTCAAAGGCATTTATATTTTTTCTTTCCCATTTATCTTTTTTGGGTGCTGGGGACCAAACTGAGGGCCTAGTGCTTGCAAGGCAAGCACTCTAACCACTAGCTAAATCCCCAACCCCCAATTTACTTTTTAATCTATCTGGAATTTATTTTGATATAAAGTATTGAGTTGATAGTTGCGTTCTAACTTTACTTTTTCCTGATGGCTACACGGTTGTGCCTACATTTGCTGAATTTTTCAAGATTTTTATGATTAAGAATATATTTTAAACTTCATCAAATGCCTTTTTGGCACTTACTAAGATGACCATTTTCTTTTAAATAACCAATATATAATTATAGCCTTACATTTTTGGAAATGGCATATCATATCTTTTATTATTTTACGATTTTTCTGTTGATATTCATGTATAAGAATTCCTGTGGTCAGTATAAATGTGTAAGATGCAGGTGTGTTTCATGAGATTTTGGTATCAGTACCGTATTCACGTTATAAATAGAATTTGGAATGTTTCCATCTTTTTCTCTGCTCAAGGAGAAACAAAATCTAGGCATGGTGATGCACTCCTGTAACTCCAGTACTCTGGGAGGCTGAGGCAGGGGCACTGCAAATTTGAGCACAGCCTGGGCAATTTAGCAAGAACCTGTGTCAAAATTAAAAATGTGAAGGCCCTTAGTTCAAAATTAAAAATGTGAAGGCCTTTAGTTCAATCCCCTGTACCACCAAAAAAAAAAAAACAAAACAATAGCAACTGACTCTGATCCTTAAATTACACCATAGAAATCTCCTCAGAAATAACTGGATTTTGTGAATGTGAGTACAAAAAATGCAGTTCTCCATTTCTTCTATGATAATCGGCCCACTTACAATTTCTATTCTGGAATGTTTTGGTAAATTATATTTTCTTGGCATTTCTTTCATTTTATTCATGTTTTCAAATACACTGCATAGAACTGAGTAATCGCAATCTTTTTTTTTCTGCGTCTATAATTAATTCCCCCTTACTATTTTGTATCTTGTGCTTCTCTTTGTTTCTTCATTAGGTTAGCCAATCATTTTACCAGTGCTTTTTTCAAACCTTTCATTTAGTGTTCCTATGTCTATTTTCTAACTTATGAACTTATTCTTTTAGCCTTACTGATTTCTTTCCTCCACTTTCTTTAAGTTTCCTTCAGTGATTTTTTTCTAAACCTTTGAATTGGATATTTCATTTATTTTGTATTTCCTTTGGAGCACTGCATTAGTAAATTCCACAGATGCTAGTATGTGATGTATCTTTTTATCATTTTTTTAAAGATGTTCGGTAATTTCGATTTTGAGGCGGTAAACAGAAGGGATTTTTTTTCCCATGCACGTTGCTCACATTTTTGAGAATGCTTTCCAGTGCCGTATTGTTTTTACTCCTCTCTGCCCCTGATTTTATTCTACGATAGCCCCGCCCTGCTTCTTCGCCTCCGAGGATGCTCGGATTGGAGGTCACAAGGACGGTTTCTCACCCTGGTGTCCACGACGGGGATGACTTCGGGCTACGGAGGCGCAGCAGAGCGACACGGAGGGGTCCTCGGGCGGCTGCACGGCGCGACCCCTCGGGGAGGACGCTGACGGCGAGGGGGGGCCGGAAGCAGGTGCCACCGCGCGGGCATGCGCCCCACGTCCCCACCCGAATGCCTCGCTTTGATTGGTCCGTCGCTTGGCTCTGACCTGGACGGTGGCCAGAGCAGGACAAGAGGCTTCCATACTTAACGGAGCGCTGAAGGGGGAGACGTGGAGATCGTACAACCTCCTATCCACCAGCGGCCGAGCTCGGGGACGCGGCGCTGCTGGCGGCGGCGGAGAGGAACCGGTGGTAGCGTCTCCAGCCGGCTGCCGCCGGCGAGGTAACGGTGAGCAGAGGGCGGTGGGGCACTGACAGGTGCTGAAGGCCTGGCGTGCGGGAGGATCGGAGTCCGCCAGCCAGTGGAGTTTGCTTCCCACCACCTGCCCAGAGGAACCACACCCGGCCCGCTCGGGTTCCTCCCCACAGGACACGCGGTACGGAACGCTGTTGTTGCCTATTTTTCTACCTAGAGAAGAGTTGTCCCTTCTCCTGCATTTATTCATCTACTGTTATCTAAGGACTCATAGATTCTTATTCTATGGATTATAATCCATCAGTATTTATTTGCCGTTCACTTGGGCCACTTTGTGGTCCGTGGGAGTCTGCAAGCTGTGTCTTTTTCACATGTCCCCTTCTTCCGTCTTCTAGCAGAAGGTATTTCTAGCTCACCTTGTTCCTTCTCTGCTCCTGCCTCAGAATCAACTATTTCTCCAAAAAGCTCTGCTTCCTTTTGTCAAATATATTGCCATATGAGCATACATCTACACACATATGTCTGTTTCTATCTATATCCATATATCTTCAAGTGTATTTAAAAAAAAAAAACCGAGAGTTTATAATGTTCCAATGCAACCTCAGTTCCAATGCAGCATTTCAGGGTTTGAGCTGGTCTCCCCTTTCCATAATTGTATCTGGCTTCTTCGGCAGCAAGAAAGTTGGCTCTCAGTCTTCACAGTATAGTCACTTATTTGCTTAATTCTGGAATGTACATAGTTTCAAAATTGCTAACTCACATGATTGTGGAAAACAAGCCAACTAACCAAAGTTCAATACCAGTTAACAGTTCTTTTTGTCTTCAGCTTCTATAAGAAAGAGTATAAAGGTTATAAAGGCTGTCAGAGGTATTGTGGTTATGTAGGCTACAAAATCTCTTTGATTAAAGTATGAAACTAATATGTGGATATATAAAAAGGCAAGTAGAATAGAACAGAGAATCCAAAAATAGTCCCAGTGCACATGGAAAGGTAAAGATGGTATCACACATCACTGGGACAGAGTTGGATTTTGTAATAAAATGGTGCTAGGCCAAAAAGGATGACCATTTTGAAAAAGATAAAATTAGACCTGTGCCTCATATTGTGTACAAAAATAAAGTCCAAATGGACTAGGAATCTCTGAGTAAAAAAATAAAACCATTAAAAAAAAAACAGATTTTCTAACTATGACTCAAATTCACATGCAACAAATGGAAAAAGAAGTGATTAATTTGACTACATAAAACAAATGGCATGGCAAATCCACCACAGATATAATGAAAAGGCAACTAACAAACTGGTCTAGGAGAAAATATTTGGAATATGTTTCACAGGTAAAGGATCTTCATCTTTCATATTTGAATTTAAAATATTTTCCAGATTAATTTTCTCCATTCAAATTCATCAGTGGGACAGTGATTGTGCTTTTTACATCAAAATATGTCAGAATAGGAAATTACATTGCCTTTAATGAGAAATATTATTCATTAAAAAAATACTTATATCGGCTGGGGATTTAGCTCAGCGGTTAAAGTGCTTGCTTTGCAAGCACAAGGACCCGAGTTCGATCCCCAGCACCAAAAAAAAAAAACAACAAAAAAAAACTTATATCTTGTGCCTTAGGGCTTCAAAAATAAACCCTGAGATGGAAATTAATGTTTAAATGTTTAGTTAGAAAGTTTCTGAGGAGGGCTGGGGATTTAGCTCAGCAGTTAGAGCACTTGCCATGCAAACACAAGGCCCTGAGTTCGATCCCCCAGCACCAAAAAAAAAAAAAAAAAAAAGAAAGTTTCCAAGGAAAAAAATAGTTGAGGAACAGCAGGGAAACGGGACCTGAAAGGAGAAGGAGGCAAATCAGCTGCGAGCAGGGTGCTCTGTTAGGTCTGTGCGTGAGGCAGAACTGTGAAGTCAGTGCAGTGAGTTCTAGACTGATGTTGACCAGAGACCCAGCAAGCTACTCACATCCCCATGCATCAATCATTGGCTGAGGGCTGCCCCAGGCAGCTAAATTCCCAGATACTTCAGGTTTTATAGAAAATGAATACTAGCTTCAGACAGTATAAAGTGGTCTATTCAGAACCTTCTTGATAATTTTTGTTCATGCACACTTGGAGCCACAGGTCTGAAAAATTGAGAAGCTGAAGCTTTCACTCTTTCAGGGTAGACTAGGATCGGTGCCCTGTGTGTTGACCATTGTCAAGTTTTTTGTTTTTGTTTTTGAGACAGGGTCTCACTATGCAGTTCAGTCTGGCCTTGAACTCACTGTATAGCCCAGGCTGGCCTTTAATTCATGGTGATCCTCCTGCCTCAGCCTCCTGAGTACCGGGATTACAGGCATGAGCCACCACACCCGGCTTGTCAAATTTACATGTAGTGTGCAACATGAAAACTGCAGTGATGTGTTACTGGTTGAGAGTCTTTGTTCACTGTGATAGATCCATTTCAGGCTGTTTTCAAAGCTCACTAGTGTATTAGCTGTGGATTCAAGCTGGTCTTAGCAAAGCTGTAGGCTTCATTAAGACCAGGGTGATATAAGCCACAGTTTCCTATTATAGAAAGATATTTATTTTTAAAATTAATGATAATCAGTAAATACATGTCTGAACAATGTAATTATTCCATCATTTATACATCTTATACATAGAATAATAATGTGAGAAATGTTTATTCTTTGGTTTTTTAAAATTATCTAGCTGGTACTTCAAGGTAACTAAGTATCTCTAGTTTAAAAAAACATAGAAACTAATTTGAAATGAGATACTGAGGTAGTATTTGTTGAGTTTCTCCACTGGGAAGTTCCTCTTCTCTTTCCTTCCTTCTGTACTGTACTATTTGTAAGGAAGTCACAGTGCTCAGCTCACACTTAAGTAAAACATTTTTTTGTTTTGTTTTGTTTTTTGTTTTGTTTTATTTTGTTTTGTACCGGGGATCGAACTCAGAGTAAAACATTTTTTTAACTTTCCATTTATTCATTTTTAGTGAAACAGATGAAAATGTTGAGCAAGGCCAGTGGTGGCGAACCTATGACATGCACATTATTTGTTTTTCTTTTAACCACTTACCAATCCAATTATTTAAATATAGGATGGCCAAAAATTGCTTATTTTTTCATTAATTATTATAAGACAATACAACAGGGTATATGAAAATGACAACCTTATCAAATTTATTCAACACAAGAATCAACCGGTTGAAATAACACCTGACTAGGCTACCTGAGTGAACTGTTAAGTGGTTAAGACGAAAGATATTAGTATGTGAGTTGTTTTTTCTAAACTAAAACCTCAGTACTCAGATTTAATTGCACTTTGTGATAAATAAATGGGTTTTGGGCTGCATTTTGGGCGCTCGTCTCTAAAAGATTCGCCAGCACTGAGGTAGGGATGAAGGGTCACATGTGTAGAAATTCAGTCTGAGTTTTCAGGTGCGCACAGGCCTTTTTCTCGCCTGCAGGTCGGGCGTTACAGTATAGCTGTGAGGTGCTATATTGTCCTTTCCCCCTGCAGAGAGCAAAGGTTTCCCACAATCTCTGTCTCACTCGATTCTGTAGTAAGACAGGGACGCTTGGTCTCGAACATTTCTCTAGTATTGTTATGAAAACTGTTATATCTGCTTAATTGATTTTTCAGCATTATTAGTTATTGTCTCTTTTTAAAGATTGTGTTCCTCTCTGCTTCAGTGCTAATTAATATACTGGACACTATCAAGAAGGTAATGAGAGGTCCACTCCAAATTCCAGTGAAGAAGGAAGAGTCGGCCATGGACGGATCGGTGTTTTACAGTAAGTTCGAAAGAGGGTAATGTTTTTCTCATTGGTATACATAAAAACAATAGTCAAGGCTTTTTGAGTTTACCTTTTTTGTTGAAACTCTTTGCTAAAATTGAGAACTAGTATCATGCCTTAGTATTTGTAATATGGCTAGCAGAGTAAGCAGAAGAAAAAACAATTAAAGAGCCGTGCCAGGTAGAAGGAAAACTGGGATGAACCTTTTTCTAGTCCCCAGTTGTTTGTTCTAAGATTTGGTACAGTAATATCAGTTTTTGGGTATAATTAATAGGATGAGTGGTCTCTTCCAGTGGTGGGATGGAAATAAGGAATTGACATTTTCCTTTCGGAAGTACTGTAAGGAAGGCAAGTGTGTGCTCTTGTGACAGGTGAGAAACTGAGCAGCCAGGCTGTTCCTTGTAGAACAGAAGGCAAAGTATACACCGGCTTCTGGAAAACACTCGGCACGACGTCAGGTTGTGATAAGAGCTGTTGCTGTCCAGCATTGCTAATTAAGATGCTGTTGCTATCTAGTTATTTTCTTAGCAAACAGAGGCAGGACCTAGTTACAGTGCAGCGGTGAAGTGCTGCACTGTTTTTGCTCCCTGCTCTAAATAAACTGTCACCTTCCTGGCCCTGCCTGCCGTGGTATCCTGCAGCAGGGATGCTTGGTTTCATACAGGGCTGCCATTTAACCGCTTGCCGAGTGACTTGAGAATTAGGGCTTGTTACTGTTTTGCAGGTGGTAACAGAAGGAAAAAGTTGTTATCTGGAGGAGAGTCGGGTAAGAGACAAACGGGATTTTTATCACTCTTGACTAATTGGTAAGTATTCCTGTTCCACGTTTAATTACAATATTTATCTGCCAAAAGTTGGTTGGGGGGAGGCTCTTAGTAGTCTGCCTACTCAAGCTGTGGGGAAAATGAAGACACACGCTACAGGGACATGTACCATTCTATACATTTCATTACTACTTTGTGTCTCACAAAAGTGTGAAATTTCTCTTCACATCAGAATTTGGATATACACTATCAAATCAGATTCTTGAGTTTTACTTACAGCTAATGGCTATGGTTACAAACTTTGAACTGCCTGCTATTTGTCAAAACTATATTCTCCATTAAGTTGACCAGAGAACTTTTTTTTTTTTTTTTTGAGACAGGGTGTTGCTAGGTAGTTCAGGCTGGCCTTAAATTCACTATGTAGCTCAGGCTGGCCTCGGATTTGTGGCGATCCTCCTGCCTCAGCCTCCCGAGTGCTGGGATTACAAGCGTGTGCCACCATGCCTGGTGGCTTCATCTTAAAGTCAGGCAGATGAATCAGGAAAATAATCTTAGCACCATGTAACATGATGACATTTGTTGAAATTGTACTTGGGGAGATTTGTGGTTGATCAGTACACAGTGGAAAAGCAAGTGTGATATGTAGCCCAGATTTTGGACACCAGAGTGTTTATATTAAAAGGTTAAAAAAAAAATCAGTAGCGATGTTAGATCTAGTTCCCTTTAGATTACATGAGGTTTTTTGTTGTTTTGTTTTGTTTTTGTTTTTTGTTTTTTTGTTTTTGGTGCTGGGGATCAAACTCAGGGCCTTGTGCTGGTGAGGCGAGCACTCTAACCACTGAGCTAAATCCCCAGCCCTAGATTACATGTTTTTTAAAAATCATGTTGCTCATAGCTTGTGCTTTCTTGACAGTTTATAATTGGAGCTTTCTCAGCATTTTCTGGTAGCAGTTTATATTGGTTGTGGCCTACTTTTAGTGATTTCATTATTAGTAAATTGAATCGTGCCTTGCTACTAACATAGAAATCACTTTCGTTTTAAAAAGTAATTGATGAGAGTAGATGACAAGGAGGTAATCAGGAATGTCATGGACCTAATTTAGGACATAGATTTCATAAACAAAACAGCATGATATTTGGATAAATAATGGTTGGGATTTCTATATGTCTTTTTATCTCAATTTGGTGACCTGATGTTTTAAGTTACTCCATCAAGGATTTTTTGATTGGTTGTATTGTATTGGTAGAGAGCTGTGGTGGCAAATACATTTCACTCATTTGTGTTACACCATGTGGAATGAACTGAACAGAAAGCGGTAGAAATTAGGGTTATCATAGTAACCCTTTAGCTATTTCCTCTACTGGAAAAAGTTTCAAGTCTGGGACCAGGCTGTCCGAGAACTTTGTGTGGTGGCAGGCAGGTCTGTGTCTGACTGCCCGGCGGGAGTGACAGCTCACATGCGGCTAATGAAATGTGATTAATGCAGCAGAGAAACAGAATTTTCTATTTAATTTTAATTATTTTAAATTTAGAGTATTTACATGTGGCCAGCAGCTGATGCCTTGAACAACATAATCTTTTTTTTTCCCTCTTTTTTCCTTCTTTTCCTTATTTCTCTTGTTCCTCTGTTCCTTTCCCTCTCCCCTCCCTTGTTCCCCTTCCCATTTGGACACTTTCTTCTCTTTCCCAATATAATACATTTTAGTTTTTATTTACACTTTCAGTTTCTCACACCAGAGAAACAAAGCGGTATTTAAACATGTGTGTCCGATTTATTTCACTTAAGAGTGTGGTCTCAAGATGCATCCATTTACCTTGAAATAGCTCAAGCTTATCATTCTTTATGGCAGAGTAGTACCCCATTGTATAAAAAAAAACCACATTTTCTTTATCCATTCCTTGGTTGGTGGGTATTTGGGCTGTCTCCAAGATTTAGCTATTACAAACCGTGCCACTATAAACATGGGTGTGCATATATTGCTGCGGTATGATGCTTTTGATTCTTTTGGAAAGATACCAAGAAGAGGAATAACTGGGTCAAATGGAACCTCTAGTCCTAGTTCCCTGAAGAATCTCCACACTGATTTCTATAGTGGTTGCACCAGTCTACACTCCCACCAAGAGTGGAGAAGGGTTCCTTTTTGTCCACAGCCCCTCCAGCATTTGTTATTGGCTGATTTGTTGATAATAATAGCCATTCTTTCTGGAGTGAGATGGAATCTCAGTGTTGTTTTAATTTGCATGTTTCGAATGACCAGTGATGTTGAACACTTTTCATATGTTTATTTGCTGTTTCTACTTCTTCATCTGAGAAGTATCTATTCATTTCAGCTGCCCACTTTTGGATTGGGTCTTTAAATTTGGGGGGTCTGATTTTTTTTGAGTTCTTTATATATTTGAGATATCAGTCCTTTGTTGGAGGAACAGCTGGCAAAATTTTTTCCCACTGTGGGTTGTCTCTTCACTCTGTTGGTGGTTTCTTTTGCTTTGTGAAAGCTTTTTAATAAGATTAGATCTCAGCTGTTCATTCTTTGTGATATTTCCTGGGCAATTGAGGATTTGTTCATAAAGTCTTTGTCTACACCTATGTCTTCAAGATGAACAACATAATCTTAAATGACAGTTAACATTTCAGAATTTATATTTGCACTCGACAGTTGCAAAAGTGTGTCAGAATGGATTATGTAGTTGCTCCTTTTGTTTTGTCTTGGGGTTGACCAGAACCACTCTTGGTTTGCTGTGGGCTTTAATTTTACTACTCCATACCCAATACTGTTATCTGCTTCATAAATAGCAATGCTGGAGATACCTCATAAAAATCTTTTGCAGCCAGATAAGTTTTGAATCCTTCTGTATTAACCACAAATTTTTTTTTCTTTTTCTCTAGATAGTCTAATCAGTATCTAGTGCTGCAGTTAAAAGCACTCTCTATGTAGTTTTGGGCAAATAAGCAGCCAATAATGGTTAACAAGTAGTTGACATTGTTCAGTAGCTTGTGTACTACCTGATCAGTAGTACCTGCATTCTGGTTAATAATTTTTCTTTTTTTCAGAATTGGCAGTGAGGGTTGCTTTGGGAGACATTTGTGACCATAAACATCAAGACGAGGATTCCTCATGACATGGAGATTTTTCTACAGAGGAAATGTCAGTGGATGTAGGCGATATCATTTAAATCCTGGATGACGGGAATGTCGACTGTTGCTGAGTGAGCTACTAGAATGTCTGTCGTGCTTTTTTCCTTTGGGAATATTGAATATTGTCTCAATGCTGAACGTAGATCAGAAAGACAGCTTCTGATAGCAAAGCAATTTTAGTCTTGAGCTCATGTGAGGAAAGTCATTGGCTGTATCCTCTGTCAACTTAGACTGTTGTGGTGGGTTTAAAAGATGGGGTTTGTAAGAATTTTTCTTGGAAATTTATTTCACAGTTCTGTAAAAATGGTTATGTTGAATGCGTTCTAAAAATAATATGCTTGGGAACTGAAAGATACGTGCTGTATAAAGCCAGCCAGTTATATTACAGTAGCATATCTGCCTTCATTGTGTTAGTCATTAGGCTGAACACATTATATGTTAAATGTTCAATAAGTTTTAATAAAGTATATTCTTCACTAAAGTGGTTTGGTTTTTATTCCATAAAAATTGTACTTTTGATTTGGGGATTTAGCTCAAGTGGTAGAGCATTTGTTGAGTTCGATCCCCAGCACAACCCCCCCCCCAAAATTGTACTTTTTGCCATAACTCCATATTTTCAAAGGAAAAAGATGCAGCAGCATTCCATAGTAAATATTTTATTTCAGTTACAAAATTACATGAAAATGTGGTGTTTCATAAAAAGATTAAGTGGTTGCAGGTTAGCTGTCGCTTGGCAGAGGCGCAGGGACTGACCAATGCGGGTGTCCGTGCACAGTGTCAGCCAGCTGCTGTCTGCTCCTCACAAGGAAACCATGTTGGAATGTAGACGCTCCCTCTTCTGGTGTGGCAGACATCGTCTGGCATATGCAGAATTACAAACAGCAGGGTTTTCCATAAACTAATATTAATCCATAAAGTTATATTTGTGTAACAATAAATGAAATTGCTGTAATTGTCCTATGAAAGAAAGGTTGACATCGAGTGTGATCTTTTTATTTTAATAGATTTTTAGGAGCAGTTTTAGAGAAAAAAATGAGCAGAATATATAAAGAATTCTCCCCTGTTCTGTTCCCATACATGCATATGAGAACATGCATGTTCTGTCCCACTATCAGTATCTTGTACCAGAGTGGTTCATGTGTTAGAATCAATCAGTCTACATTGATAAATCATTGTCACCCAAACTCAGAGTTCACATTAGGTCATTGTTGATGTTGGACACTCTGTGGTCTTAGATGCAATTTTAATGACATGTATCTACCATTATGATATCATGCAGAGTATTTTGACTGCCCTGAAAATCCTGTTCTCTGCCTGTTCACCCCTTTGCTCATCCTGCCACTTTGTTCATTGCTGTATTGGTCAGCTTTCCCACTGCTGGGACATAATACCTGACATCCAAACTTCAAGGAGGAAAGGTTGGTTTGGCTCATACATTCAGAGGGTGCAGTCCATGCACAGCCCACTGGCCGTAAGGCAGAAATGGTGGAAGAGGCTGGTGGCGGGAAGGTGCCTAACCACAGCAGGCAGGAAGTAGCAAGATCTAAGGAAGGAGCCAGGGACAAGCATATACCCTACCTACCAGCCATGCCCCCAGAGACCCCCTGCCCCCCCAAACCCCACCTGCTAATGCACATTTAGCTGTCAACTCACTGATGGACCGCAGATGAGCACAGCACACCGTGGTGCATTCACCTTTCAAAAGCCCCACTTCTGAACATGAGACTTGAAGGGACATTTTAGATTTAAACTGTAACAACCACAAAACTACTGCTAGGATGAGATAGATTCCCCAGAAGTAAAATATCAATTAAAGGTCATCACTTTCTTTAGCAAGTTAAATTACAAAGAGAACCTAGTGAATGAAATGGGATAGCATCTACTGTGACGTCCGTCCATTTCCTACGAAGACTGGAGTGCAGGTGGAGCAAACCGCATAGAGATGAAATGATGACAGCAATGATGTACAAACAAACTACAACGTGTGTTCTATCACAGAACTTACTGGATGGCCTTTGCGGCCTTGTGTCTTGGCCTGTTTGGACTGCTGAGATGGAATAATAGGCTGAGTGGTTTGTAAACAATAGGAATGTACTCCTCAGAGTCTTGGAGCTTGGGAAGTCCAAGGTCAAGGCGCCATCAGACTGTGTGTCTAGGAAGGCTGCTTCCCAGTCTAGGATGGCCTCCTTCCTGCTGCATCCTCACGTGGTAGAAGGAACAAGGAGCTCTCCGTGGTTTCCTTTATAAAAGCATCGATCCCTTTCACACTTGTGGAACTCTGATGACCTAAGTAACTACCAAAGATCCCGCCTCTTACTCCCCTCACACTGGACATTATGTTTTCAGAATATAGAAGGACACACATATCAAGCCTGTAGCATCCCACCCATTTCGTGCCCAAATTCCACCCCTTCCACCCCAAGTTCAGGTCCTCATGTACCAAATGCATTTATTATGTCCCAATCACTTCTGAAGTCTAGTGTTCTCATTTTTTGTAAGATGGATGATTTTCCAACTCTAAGTTTTTCTTCCATTTTAACAATTCTGCCTTTCCAGTCGTTTCTCTCTTCCAGCATTTTACTCTAAGCAGTTAGTGGAGTCAGTCCACTCCTTCTATACCTTGCTTAGAGATTTTTCTCAACCAAATATCTAATTTAGTGGCCCTCAAGTTCTACCTTCCACAAAACACTAAGCAGCACAGTCACAACTTTGCCACTATATAACAAGAATCACCACTCTAGTTCTCAATAACATGTTCCTCATTTCTATCTGAGGCTGCATCAAAATGGTCTTTACTGCCCACATTCTTACTAACAATCTATTCATAATTACTTAGATATTCTCTAAGAAAACAGAGGCATCCTCACCTTTTTTAGCAGTCCCTCCAAAACATACCAGTTTTTCTCTTTCCTTCTTTCCTTTTTCCCCTTCATTCTTGTTTTGTAAAGAGTAGAGTCTTGTACAAATATAAAGTTATGTACTCTCAGGCTATCACTACAGTAAAGCCACTTATTCAATCAAATAAAATGCCTTTAAAATTTTTGTACAAATATATTCACAAAATAACCAGTTGACTAAAAGACTCCAACAGTTTACAGGAACTACAACAGAATTCACAGATGCCTATGAGTGTTTGTAATATGGCTTAGGTTACAGACATTGATTTGCTTTAGAAGCATCATTAATACAAATGCAGGACTTATAATATCCCCATTATAAAAAATTCATAAAATATCATTTGGGCATGTATTGTGTCAAGTATTTAAATGACTATTCTCACTATGAGAGAAGAATAATACTTTTTATTTTAAAAGATTTCATAGATTAAGGACCACCGAAGGATTTCCAAGAAGAAAAATTTAACTTTTTAAATTTTCTTTAAGTATTGGAGGTTGAATTCAGACTATTTTTTTAACTTTTTATTTTGAGAAAGGGTCTTGCTAAGTCCCTAAATTGCCCAGGCTGGGTTTAAACTTAGAACCTTTCTGCATCAGCCTCCCAGAATACTGGGATTACAGGCCTGCACCACCATATAGCCAAATTTGCCCAGAGAACAGCAGCGATCTCTGGGTTTCCTTTAAATATAAGATTCCATTTATACTTACTGGACTTTAAATTAATGACTTGTTACAAATATATATATACTTATATATATATTTTAAATATATATACTTATATATATATTTTTAAATATATATACTTATATATATATTTTTAAATATATACTTATATATATATTTAAAAATATATATTTTTTAAACTAGTTAGCATCATAGGCCTGAATTCGAGGAAGAGGAAAGATACATGTGGCAATGACAAAATTTTTCCAATGTGGAGCCCTGGTGGAAGTTTTTCAAAACAAAACAACACTACTGAAACACTCTCACCAAACAATATTTACCCTTACTATGTCCCTACGTACTTTAGCCCCCTCCTCCCCTGTTCTGATGGGGATCTTCTAGGTAGATTCCACCAACGGTGAATCAGTGGCGATTCACCCGCACTTTGAAGAAACCACCAGTAGAGGGCTCCAAAGCTCTGTTCCATTTCAAAGCAATGGTAACTTCATAATTGCCAAAAGAAAAATAGACTCAAAATTCCATGTAAGTGGGCAATATAATCAAAGAGCTATACTAGGTCTAGAGTTGGGAAATACTATATGACTGTCAGGAAAGCCACTCAATCATTCCAGCCTGACTCCAGTTTCCTCCTTATTGGAGAAGTATTTTAGTAAAACCTTTGCTGAATATTTATCTTCATGAAAATATACTCAAGTTTTAGGCTTCTTATTCAAGTCTGAATACATAGTCTTACGTGTATTATGAAATAATAATAGGATTTTAATTTAAGAAATCAATCTGATGTTCAAAACTCCATGAATTCTATCAGTAATTATTAAAGATGAAACCGACAGATTTTAAAAGTCAGGAAATCTCTAGGTATCTCAAGGAAGCCATAGTAAAAACTCTTCCTACCTCTGGCTTTGGCTCTCTCAGATCCATATTTGTCCACTTCTTGGCTCTTGTTCAGCAATGGCAAAGGAAAGAAAGATTAAATTATCTGTGAATTATTTACATCGATTTCCACAGGTAAAGCAGTTTTCCTACATTTTTGTGGCGATCTACTCCCCATTAAACAGAATTTCCTCTGTCCAATAGACAAATTGGTATCACAAGTCACCCAGAATTAAAGAAATCACAAATTACACAGAATTTACTGGAAAGCTTATAATTTCAATGTCATGAATTTTTCTTAGCAAATCCATTTTAGTGGCTGGTGCTGGGAAGTATAAATGGTTACTGCTTAGTCATAATTACTTATTGGTCTAAAAAGAAGGGGAACAACCAGAAGATTGAATTTTTAACTCACATTTTAAGTGCCGAAAACTGTGTATTCTCTGTTTTGTACCATTGATTCATTCAAATTTGAAGCCTGCCAATTTGTTTGACTCCTCTAGAAAAATTAAATTTCCTGTAGCCATCTTGGGTGTTTGGTGGCTGTGACTAGCTATGACTAGCTAGGATTAGCCATGAACAAAAGTGAGGGAATTTAGAGCTGTTATTCTTTCACAAAAAGTACAGTTACAGAGAATTAATTCTGGATTCAGTGTTAGTCCAAAGACTTGAAATTCCAGATACAGGGCAGAGGACAAGCTCGGGTTGTGTTACCATCTCTGTTGGTAACTTGAGGCTTATGATGCCAGTTCAGCAGTACGAGCCCCACTTACACAAACCAGGTTACATCTTTGCCCCCAAATTAAGCACTAATGAAGATGCCTTCTGTTCACTGGTACTGAGGTAGGAATAGGGCATGGCTAAGGCTGGCTGGCAAGGGAACGTGACCTAGAGAGTGGCTTGGACTCCACATCAGCTCCAGGGGCCTGGCCTGGACCTAATGTCAGCCTGAGGAACCAATTTCAAGCACCAGCCCCCTCCCATGGACTGTAGGGAGTTCTCGCAAGTTTCCACGGGAACTCCATTTGATAAATAGAAGCAACACTGGAGGCAAGGGCTCTTTTCTTTTCTACCGCGCCACCAGGAAAGGAGCTCTCCCTTTTTCTGCCTGTGGAAGATGGTGTCTGTGTACCCAGAGCCACTGCCATCATGCCTTTCTCATGGTAACCCCTACTGTGCCTTTTAGGCCTGGTACACATTTTGCTGTTTCTATTGTTATGCTCGACTTTCCTTTTTTTCTTTTCTCTATACTTTAAAATAAAACTTTAGAGCTACTCTTTGCCCCCCTCGTTCAATTCTTTGCTCGAGGAAAGGAAGAACCCAGGAATATCGGAACCCACCTGATAATAGTTCAAAGGCAGGAAAATGCCACATAAACAAATGGGCAGTGGTGAGCCCTGAATCTTTAGTAAGAGAATTGGTGGCACAAGGATTATAGAGCATCTCTATGTTTTAAAGGAGTTATGTTAAAGAACATTTAACATTTACAGTGACCAAGTGTGCAGAATTAGAAACATAAAAATGCTGAACTTCACAGTTAGGACTCAGAGAGGTCAACACGTGTTTTTTGTAGTTCGTCCTGAGTTTGCGTCTTGACACACAGTTATCTTGCTCACAGCACCACTTGCTTTTCTGAGTACTATTCTTGTCAAGGTTGTTCTTGGCGGCTTAGGACACAAATTTGTCCTTTGGCGGGTGACTTACTTCCCTGTGCTTATTGCATACCTGGGCTGTCCCAAGTGCTTTACATACATAGTAACCTCACAACAACCTGTGAGGGAGAAATGATCTCCACATTTCTCAGAAGAAGAAACTGAGGCCCCGAGATGCTTTCATTAACCACGTAACCAGTCTTCTGGTTTCAGTCTCCTGCCTGCTCTCTGCCCTCCTCCCTGCTACAGCCCTTCCTCCTGTCAGGATGGGAGGGCAGGACACGGTGCGGCAGGCCGGAGAGCAGTAACCCAGGAAGGCAAAGAATTTGCACCACTGTTACAGTTTGGGGTTGTTTACGTTTTGCTACCACTTGCATTTTGTCAGGTCTTTCTTCCCCTTTTCTTTGTAATATGCCTATTTCCTAACCCTCCACCTCAGCAGTCTCCAGATAGCTGCATTAGATTGGGGCACACTGCCCTCCTCTGGGTACCTTTCAAATTTGCCCAGTCGGAAGACTGAGGGAAGGGGACCTGGATTGGCACCCACCACCGCCACTCGGGAATGATGAGAGAGAGAACAGAAGAGGGGCAGAGAGACCTTCCTGAATAAAGGAAAGTTTTTCTAAATAAACGTCCTGGCCAGCATGCAGGCCAGTCAAGTGTAAGTGCACATGCGTGTAGGCACACACACTCCCCACCTCCCTGCCCCCGGGAAAGCCGCCCTTCACTCATTACAAAGCAAAATATAAATTGCTTTTAAGCCCGCGACTGCTTTCTTTCAGCACCGCGTGACATTTTTCAGTCCTTCCATTCTTACCGTTGGCCCCACACAGGTGCATGCCTCGGCACTCAGAATTATTTGGTCTCGGGGCAAAGGATTGAGTTTATTGCCTCAAAGAATGAAATATTTGTCCACCAAACCACAGAGAGTGCTAATTTAAGACCTGTAATTTGGTATAAAATGACTGGCATTAGTCCATACATAAGGCAATTCACTGTTAATTGAGAACAAATCACATGTGTTCTCCGCTCTACCCATTCCGACTATCCACCGTAAGCAGATACAAGCCTTATGGTAGATATTAAATATATATGCAAATGTCCACACACATTTTTCATCTTTTCATGTAATACTCAGCTAGGTCCCCACGTCATTGCACTTACAAAAAAACGCAGGACCCTCCCCACCCCTCTTAGCCACCAAAGAATTTAGAAGCACCAGGCACAGCACACATGTCTCACCTCTCTTTCCTCCTCTGCACTTCTCTCCTTGGCATGGGACACGCTTCCCCTCACTTACGTGTTTCCAAAGTCTCCTCGAATTTCACTTATTAAATATTGCCAGGTCTTCCTCTTGCCCATGACTAAACTAGATCTTCCTCCAGGTTGTGTAAAATCCTGTGCAGTGACTGCTGTCACCCTGTCACCTGGATTAATATTTTCTCAGTAGTAGAATGTGAACTTACTAAAGCCTGCAGTTACATCCAGCTCATTATTCCAGCCTGTGCATTATGATGCCTGGCTCCCAGCAGAAGGGCAATAAACATTCAGTGGATGAACTTAATTATTCTAGATTGGGAAACAAATCAAGCACAGGGGACTGATTTGGGCCGAGTTTGTTTTAAAAAAGGTACCTTTTTGAGGGGGACGATTGGAGCTGACTTTCCAGGCTTACTGGAATTTGGGAGATGTGGAAGACAGTGACTGTCCTAACTCAGGGGTCAGCAAACCCTCCGTGTAAAGGTCAGATAACGAATGTTTTGGGCTTTGTGGATGGTATGGTCTCATCACAATTGCTCAGCTGTGCTCTTGTTGCACCGAAGCAGCTGCAGACATTAAGGAAACAAGTGGGTTTGGCTGTGTTCCAATAAAACTTTATTTATGGACATGGAAATTTACATTTCAGTCAATTTTCACCAGTCACAAAGTAGTATTTTTGTTTTGATTTTTTCAACTACTTAAAAATATAAATATCATTCTTGTCTACAGACCATATAAAAGGCATTTGGTCTGAAAGCTGTATTTGCTGACACATGATGGGAAAAATAGAAGAGGGGAAATTAGCAGTGCTGCCAAGGTCAATCTATTTTTAGCTGATGGGTGGAAAAAGGGAAAATTTGGATGAGGTTAGAGAGATGAATAATTAGAAAGCGGTGGGCTGAGGATTTAGCTCAAGTGGTAGAGCCTTTGCCTAGCAAGCGCAAGGCGCTGAGTTCAATCCCCAGCCCCACAAAAAAAAAAAAAATCAAGCAGCATTGTGTATGTAAAGCTCTGTTACCTCTTTGGGAAACTTTGACTTTGGCGAAATGGTGAATCGTTAGGTTTTGAGAAGAAAAGTGCCGTGATCTGACTTATGTCTGTAAAGGATCATGAAGTCCAAGTTCAGCTTGGTATTGGAATAAACCCGAGGGACGAAGTCACAGATGCAACACCTGGGGGGGAGGGAGGGACTCTCTTCTGATACCTAATTTGCCCCCAGTTGTGCGAGCTCGCTTGGCTCATGGCTTAGCCCAGTCACAGGCGAGGGCTGGGGGACACTCAGAGACCGCCCTGTGCTCTCCACCAGAATGAGGTGGATTCCCACCCGTCTCCAGTGCAGGACAGGAATGCGTTTGACTTCCATTGAATCCTCACTGGTCAGGGGCAAGCTCTGAAAGTCTGAATACGTGTGCTGAGCAAGCTGGTTTTCTTTTCCAGTTTGTGTGAATTCAGCAAAGGAAGTTGTTTGTGTGTGAAGGACTCTGTCACACGGGCTCTCACTGCCAGGAATGAAAACTTGACCACCAAAAGACGTCTCTTTCTGAGGCTGGGGTCACATTTGAAGTTCTCCTGGCTCAGTTCTTGCCTTCAAAACACCCACACAGCAAAATGACAGCGTTTCTTAATCGAAAGGGAAGTGACACGTCATACTCCCCCTTGCGGAGCAAATGAGGTGAAGCCCAGGGACCCGCACTGGCTGAAGGCTTGACAAAAGCGCCTCCCTTTTGATTCTGAAAATGATTACGTAGCAGTTAATGCACAACGACAATGCTAGACTTCGAGCGCTAACCCCCTAAACTGCATTTTCTAAATCATCTGCCGTTCGCACAGTACGAGCAGTGAAAATGTCCCCCGAGAGGACAGCCGGCGCTTCTCCCCCACCTCCCACTCATCTCGTCCTTCCGTCGCACTCGCTCCGTCTGTCCTGTCCACGGACCGGAAGGGCCCGGAGCTCCCTGCACGCCGCGGGACCTGGCTGGGGTCCGAGCGGTCCAGTTCGTCTTCTAGGAAGCGCCCTGCGCTTGTCACCGGAGGGCGCGCCGGCCTCAGCCTGTGCCGGGTTTTGGGCGAGTGTGTCCTCTTTTATTATTCAAGCGTTCTGGCAGACACAGTCCTCTCCCTGCCCGGGTTTCTGTGACGATTTCCTTTCCTTTTATGATAAAACAGTGGCAGCCAAATCTCCTCAATTTAGTCATAGCGCGCCTGAGCTGTCGCGAGACCCTCAACTTAATATTACTGTGATAACTATTAATACTTACAGCATGTGCTATTTTTGAGTTCCCATGAACTCACAC
>PVJO010005386.1:0-99111 GCA_004026905.1 Hystrix cristata | reverse complement strand
TACAGGACATTTACACATTACAACATTTCACACACACACGCCAAATGCAGGAAGAGGGTAGAATATCTGTTTATGCACTGGAGACCTGAAAGAGCCAATCAAGGGCTGCGAGCCCTCAGCAATGTCCTGTGTATATCCATGTCTGCACTAGAAGGCTGAAGAAATCTATACTGGAACCAGGATGCAATACTTATAGTGGCGATGAGGACCAGAGCTCCTGTGAAGCAAACAGCAGCCATCCTTGATGACAGCAAGGCCCCGAGCTCCTCCTGCAACAAGAATAGCCAAGAACCAGCCACAACAGATCTTCTCCTGGGAAACAGCTGGCCCCTATCTTCTGCTCCTGTTCTCCTTTATGTTGTCGGCAAGAATCTTCAGGTGGATCTTCTATACCCAGAAACACAACAACTTAGTTCAGCTGGGCGTTCCTGCTCAAGTTGATGACAATAAGTCCACCAAAATATCTGAATAAATGGGATTACCATGATATCAATAATAATAAATAAATACTATTGGAAAAATCCCTAAATGTTTCAAAATTGAGCAATATACTTCTGATTAACCAATAGATAAAGAAGTACTTACAATGAAATCTTAAATAAGAAATTGAATTAATGATTAAAATATGATTCATAAAACTTGTGGGATGCAACTAAATCTGTTCTTGGAAAGACACACATAGTTTCACATTTATATATTAGAACAGAAAGCTAAGTGAACAAATAGTCTAAGCATCCATGTCTAAAACGTAGGAAAAGAACAGCAAATTAACTTCAGTGAAAGTGAAAGGATAAAATGAAGATAAAGTCAGAATCAATGTAATAATAAATATATGTGTAACAGAGAAAAACAACGAAGTCGTAAATTGTGTTTTTTTTAATGGAAGGCCTCAAGAGTTTAAGGCCTCAATTTTATGCAAATTCCTTCAAAAAGCTGAAAGACGGGGCTCATCTTATAAGGTCAGCAAACTGTGAAAACAAAAGCTGAACAAGGATACTATAAAGGAAGGAAATTTTAGGCTTATTTTTTCCATAAACATAGATTTTCAAAATCCCCAACCAAATTTAGAAAATTATTCCAGTAATATGTAAAAAGGATAACGCTTCACAACCGTTTTGGGTTTCCTCTAGGAATACAAAGCTGTTTTAACATTTGAAAATCTGTGTAGTTCATCATGCTATCAGAAGAAAGGAGAATACTCAATGATTATCCCAGCAGCTTCAGGAAAATGTATTACAATGTATTACAATGAAATGTATTACCTATTCTAGATAGAGATTCTTATCACACAAGAAATTGAAGAGAACTTTTTAAAATTTGGTAAAAGGAATCTTCAAAATAGGATCTACCTTCAACTTACTATGGAAAACTGTTTTCTCTGCCCTGGAAAACCGTGGGATTAAACAGCATGTAGACTGCCAGGGCTCACTGAGGTGGAACCCTAGAGAAGAGCAGACCCTGTGAAGGTTGAGATCTTAAACCAAGTCGCTTTTGCCCAGAGAAGCCTTTAGTGTCAAAGATTCGCACTTATTGGCAGGCCTGAGAAGGAGTATCTCTGATAACAACCAGAATGGATAAAAAGCCCCCCAGCTCTGAATGGCCTGGGAGAGAGAAGATGAGAAGTAGTCCTATCTCAGACAGCTGAGAACACTCCTATAGGACCTGAGACTGTTTGAGAAGCATAAAAAATATGAATATGCAGTTAATCAAAGTATTAATCACTTCCCAACTTTTAGGAAATATTCTTGTTTATTCTGCTAGATTTCCAGACCCTTATCTGCTCTGCAGACTAATGGCGAGAGAAGACTTGATGGTGGCAGAAAGGGCTCAGTTAGCTTATGTAAGAAAGAAAATGCTGTGGTCTGGGCTGGAAGAAGAGAAAGGAAGGATGTTGGAGGCTGGAAGGAGGTAGGAGAAAGGCCAGGGGAAGACATGGAAGAGAGAGAAGCTGGAAGGCTGGTGTTACTCGTCAGGAGCAAAGATGGATTTGGGAAGCAGCCACAGTGACCAGACTCTGTGGCTGAGGGGTGTGTGAAGGGGATTTTAGAGAAATTGGGTGAAGACATTGATATTTTGCAAGGATTTCTGAAGTATTTCATTACTGAGTGCCCCATTTCATTCAAGTTACTTATAGAAGATCCTCCAAGTGGGTTATGAGCATCCTGTATTCTTAGGTGGAAAATCTTGAAACGGTAATAATACAAGAATTATAAATGATGTTGAAGAATTTTGATTATAGAGATACCATAATTTATCTACTCTGGTGTTCATTTGAATATTGATATATATGCAGATAGAAAGTTTAAAAAAATTATACTATTTTCTTCTGATAAAACTTCCTTCTAATTTACTGTGGCCAATGGTGGCCTACATGCAGCATTTGCGGTGCTGGTAGATTGTTGAATGAAGAGGTTTTCCTGGGTTGCCAGGTGTCAAAAGAAGCATGGCCTGAAAGGAGATTTTAGTGTGGAGGAGAGATCACAAGAGCCCAAGAAGCTGAGAAGCTGGGAACACCCACTACAAGAGAGGGGATGTTGAGCTGCTCCTAATCTGCCATCAAGGCAAAAAGAAAAATTCTGGTTTTGGGTTTTCTCCATAATCCTGTCCACTGTTCCACATTAGTATGCACCAAGAGTGCCGTTCCCTACAGACACACTGCTTCCCTGCTCAAGCCAATATTACTGAAAAGGCATCCCCTATCATTTCATCATATCTTGATTATTGGTTTCCATTCTTTCTTTTCATTACATAATCTCTCTTGCTTGTATTTCATTTTGCTTATTTTTTCCCATTTTCTCCTATTGCCTCTTTGGAACTGTGAATATGCTTTCTGCAATGACATTTAAATACATATTGCTAAGACTCTCAAACGTCAATATTTCTTTGTGAACTAATTTTCAAAACTGTATAAAATGTACATTTATAGAAGATCACATTTCCCATGTCCAGAGCTACTCTTTATGCACTGAGCCGTGTACTGGACTCAACTGTGAGTCTTGTGTGTACTACATTCTCTCTTTCTGCACCTTCATAGAAAATATAAAACTCCATTCAT
This sequence comes from Hystrix cristata, assembly GCA_004026905.1. Lineage (NCBI taxonomy): Eukaryota > Metazoa > Chordata > Mammalia > Rodentia > Hystricidae > Hystrix > Hystrix cristata. Next base: position 96,056 of record PVJO010005386.1, on the reverse strand, counting down.
AAACATGACTTATAATACATCCTGGGCACCACACTTAAAAGATTGTTTGGTTTGTATGAGCCTATCTCCACTGAGGAAGTCCAAATAAACAGCCTAAGGAGTCAGTGTCACCACTGAATAGAATTTATTCAACATTCATTGCATGGAGAATGCTCAAAAGATTTGCGCTGTTTATACAGAATGAGTTGTAAAATGTGTGGTCCATTGAGAGCCAAGAGAGTTTATAGCAGAGTGGCTAAGACCCCCCGAGAAAGCTTCCAGTTTATCCAGTTGCCTTGTCTTAGCTTTATAAACATGGAGCCCTATGTAAATTAACACTGAAGAGTCACCAAAGGCAAGCCTGCTGCGGAGCGCCTACAACATCAGCACAAAAGTAGCCCTGAAATGTGGCTTCATTTTCTAATGCATCCATCGCTCTCACAGAATACCTCAGCTGATGTCCTGAAGCAAAAACAGAAAAGTTGAATTTTACCGAAACTTCATTGGAATCACTGGGAAGTCTGAATTATTTATGTTTAAAGCAACAGTTCCATTACCTGGTAAGGGAATATATACAGAAGCTGGAATAACTGACACACGTGTCCTAAGACACCATTCTAGACCAGTCTTAATAACAAAACAATAAACAATAGGTCAACATCTTTAACATCTTTTCTCTTACTCATTTAATTAAAATGTTTGCCCCTTCTTCCTTTTCCTAAAAGCTGGTTGTAGCCCAGTTACAGGGATATCAAAACTTATTGTAAAGTCAGAATATCATTGAGATGGTACAGTTTTAGTGCAGAGAAGAAATACTGATCCATCTAAGGGAGCAGAGGATCTAGCAATATATTCCTACATGAGACAAGCTGATAGTTGGAAAAGATGTCATTACAGATGACTAAGGAGGTAGGTGGGTGGAGATTTTAGTGTACTTAAATATGTTAAGGTAATGGGCTGTCCATGTGGGAAAAATTAAATTGGATACTTACTGCACACCATAAGGAAAAATCTCCAATAGATTAAAAATTTAAATACATAGAATAAAACTTTTAAGGCCTTTAGGCACAAATAAAGTGAATATTCTCATGAATTTAGGGGAAGGGATAGATCCTATCAAGAAGACAAGCCAAGTGTGGTGGTACACACCTGTAATCTGAGCACTTGGGAAGCTGACTCGGGAGAATCACTGTGAGTTTAAGGCCAGTCTGGACTACATAGCAAGACCCTGCATCAAAAAAAAAAAAAAAAAAAGACGAAGACATAAAAACAAGTTTGATACATTTGACTATCTCAAAGCTGGGACTGTTGTTTACCAAAATTTGCCATGACAGGAATGAAAATTGCCATACAATGGGGCAAGATAGTTGCACTCACATAGTTGGCAAGAGATTAGCATCCAGTGTTTATAATGCACTACAATAAATCAATAAGAAAGAAACTAATAGCAATATGAAAATAGGCAAAACAAATAGATAAGTATTTCACTGAAGGGTAAACATATATGGGGAATTACACTGGCTAAATATGCTCAACATCATCCATCATCAGGAAAATACAAACTAAAACTACAATAATGAACTTTGTTTTATATTGGCTTGCTTGGTAAACACTGATATATATGGGGTTGATGAAACTGTGGTTCACCAAAAACTTGCATCCCTTACTAGTGGCTTTATAAACTGATCCATCCACCATGGAGTAAATTTCAAACAACATTTGAAAATCTTATGACCCTGAAATTGCACTCTGAATTATATTGTCCAGAGAAACTCTTAGACTATGTTCCTGCAAGATTGCTCAAGACATGGAAAATGGAATAACCTAACTGTTCATGAACAGAAGAATGAATACATAAACTATGGTATATTTCTAATAAAGTACACTGAGGAATAATGATAATGAACTATAGTAGCTCCCAAAATGCGAAAGGCTTTCAGGAACCCAAAGAAAGCAAGGTACAGGATTGACACACAGCATGATACCATTTTAATAAAACTTAAATACAAGGAAGATTACGCAACACACTGTTCAATGATATGTATATACAGACTACATTTGTTTTTTAAAAGATAGTAAGAGAATGACAAAAACAAAGTTCTAATAGTTGTTTCTTTCAGGAAAGAGGTGGAAGATGCAAGGTCAATGGTGTAATATACTGGTTTTTCCATTGATTGGTGTCATTTTATAATTGTGTTTCAAAGTTTCTATATGCTACATATCTTCTTTCCATGCATAGGTATTTTATCACATCGATGTCATTGTAATCATATAAGAATCTTACAAAATTTAGAGATGGATCTCAACTTCCCTGTCTGAGATCCACAGAACAAGAGCCTCATAATAAATTCAACCTTCATCCATCCATTTTTCCAGAGGAATACATTCAGATTCTACTTCTTGTGTCCCCTCATCCTCTCTCCATTTTGCTAGATTTCTGTTATTCCTGCTTCTCTCTGAAAATTTTCCTGGAGTTTCAGACAGTCCATACAGCTTCTGGGATTCTAATGCCCCCTCAAACTGGCTGTACCCAGATTCTTAAGACTTCAGCTTTGCTTCTAGCCTGCTGGCTTGCGATGAGCAACTGAATAGCAGGGCCAGAGTACGGCAGCCAGAGACCCAGGGCAGAGAGGCTGGGGGAACACTCCAACGTTTGGGCCAAAGGGACTCCAAGGGAACTTGCCAGCTCCTTACTAATTTCTTTAGTAAACGCTTAATGCAATTCCAAGAATCTCTACCTTATCTAACCCAGGCTGGGGCAGCTTCTTACAATGACTAAGGATAAGATACACACTGCATTGACTGACCTGGAATTCACAGTGCGAGGTTCTGTGAATTACTTAGAACATACTAAATTTTCTGTTACATCCTCCTATGCTGAATTTTACACATGGGTCATGATCGATTGGATAATGGTTCCACTTTGTCACCCTTCCCCCCATCACAACTTTTCCCATGTGATTGTGGAGTTCTTCCCAGTAGAGGTGGAGTGGACATCTCTGCCCTCTTGGACTTGGGTCCAGGCAGGTGGCTTGCTTTGGTCAATGGGTATTAGCAGGTGTGATGTACATGGAGACATTCTGCTTCCACTATGAGGGGACTTGGCCAGCATTGGCTGTTGGTCCCAGAAAGACAAAAGCTCTATAAAGTGACCTGATGGGAACTTGCAGCCTGGACCCAGATTCAAATGTGATCAGCAAAGCTACGTTAGCCAACACTCAACCGCATAAGGGCTTATTATTGTCAACCACTTAGTTTTTGGTAATTGACACAGTGTTATTTTGCTACCAGGTGACTGATACACTGCACTGAGAATTACTATAGCCTTTCAAGGGACATTGAGTACCAAGGATTGCTTGTCAATAACAACAGTTTTTACCACCACACCATCCTCACCCATGTCATCATCCTTAGGAGCCTGCAGTTGCCGTGCACTGAAGCAGAGCCTCTGAAGTTGGTTCCTGGCTGTGCTTCACAATAGCTGTTTAAGCCCAGTCAAGTTACAGCTTTAAGCCTTAGTTTACTTATCTACTTACTGTGTTTATCTCTTAGGGATTTCTAGTACTTATTAACATATCACAGTCACTGAGAAGTTCTACAATAAAAAGCTTTAAATTTCTTTAATCTGATTTTCTCCAAAGTTATTTGACTTTCAAATCCTTTTATTTGTAGAAAACCGTTTACTACCTCAGAAGACTCCCATCACTTGGGACATCTGGTGTAGGACCATTGACTACTGGTTTTCAAATGTTGTCCTATGGTCAGTAACCTAGTCAAATGTCCTCCCTTGCAGGATTCTTTGCCAGATTCTAAAATATTTCCTCTGCAGAAACAAAAAAACTGCAGCTTTTATCTCATTTTCTGCTTGACACAATAATAACCAACGAAGCCTTTCTTATTTCTCCAGTTTTAAACACTAAATCCGTGAATAATTCTCTAAGAGTCAGAACTTGACCCACTTAAAAGCGGAAGTTAAAATCAAAACTATACTGCCCACAAAAATCGTCAAGTTTCCTTAATTTTTTCAGGGTTTTGCACACTGCTCCAAAAACCAAAACTCCATCTTTAGCTCTTGCCAAGGTACCAGATTTGCATTTTCAGTCTCTTGCCGAACATTTTTGTCGGCACCAGAAAGTCACAATGTCCAAAATTAAACTGATCACTAAGTGGAAGGATTTTTTCCTAATTTCCTTAGTGCAGTCAAGGACATCGTTGCTCTCGGTGGAATCTCAGCTGGAAATCTGAGGAACGTTGGTCCTTCCTCTAGGCAATTTGTCCTCCTAAATCCAAGAGGTTGCTGGGTCTTATAGATTTTACTACTGTCCTTTATATTAGTCACCTTTATTATGATATTTGAGGTCAAGGAAGACAAGCTTTCTACTGTACATTAAGGCCCTGAGGGTAGATGTTTTAGGCTTTGGGAGGGCCAAATTGTCTTTCACAATCACCCACTTTGCCTTCGTTCCTTGAAATAGATATATCTATACATAGGCAATATCTAAATGAAAGTATATGGCCGTGTTCCAATAAAACTTTACAAAAGACAGGCTGACAGCTTTTGGAGGAAAGCTGTAGTTTACTAAGCCCTGCTCCAGGCCAACCTTCTTTATCTCTACACATAAAACTTGCATTTGTTTAGAGATTTGCATATGTGTGTGTATGTGTGTATTTTAATTCTTTGTAAGCTGCCAGATATTTCATACTAGCAACATTATTTTACTTGGCAGAGGAATAAAGTGACTCCCCCAGTACCTTCAGATGGTAAACGATGGAGCCAGGATTCAAACCTCCTTTTGCCATCTGCAACACCAGCTCCCCCATGACTCCAGGGTTTTGCTTCCACCCTCTCACTCAGCCTCATAATATGAGCACACTGTTTCCTTCAGGAACAGCCTGCTCTCTGTGTCATCTCTGCTCAAATGCTCAGTGGATTGGAGTTACTCAGCTGGGTAATCAGTCATCTTATCTAGTCCTCGGGACCTTCCCCACCAGAGACATAGTTGCCTTCCCAACAAAAACTACCTAGTTGTCCTCTTGAAATTCTACTTGTCACCCAAGGCCTACTCATCTTCCCTGTGAAGTATTTTAAGATCTCCCCCTTGTCATGGGCCGGTATTTAGGCAGCAATGTCTGTGCCAGAGTTTGCCATGCGCTGTGATTATTAAGGAGCTTTGTGGTCAACGCCTGTGAAAGAGCAGGGACAGGAACAGAGATTGCAATAAGCAGCCAGGACGTCCGAGTCGTGGAGCCACAGTGGTCCGCAAGTTTTCCGCACAAGCCCGGAAGGTCAAACCTTTTACTGCTCTATCAGTCAGCCAGTGGATGCGGGCTGCTACGAAGGGGGATAAGTTTGGGCAAGGTGGATCTCTGTAGATGGGACAAGTTCTTAGAGGAGCTGCCCGCTAAAGGTTACATGTCACCAGTGCTCCCTGGCAGCTGGCACAAGTCTTTCACTGAAAGGAGACGATCATGGTAGTATCTGCTACGTTAACCATAGGTTGCATTTCCTTACAATCCCTCAACTTAAAACTCCTTATACAGTTTATTAAAATCTGCTTTGCCTCGCAGTTTTGCATACACTTACGTTTTCATATTTCAGTGGTTCTATTATGCCTTTCTTTGTGAGATCCTTAAAGGATGTGGAATGGAGAGAGCATGGGTGTCAGGCTTAGATATGCCTGGTATGCAGTCAAATGCTCTACCCCCAGCCTAGTATGAATGTCACCTCTACCTCTTACTGGCTATGTGAACTGGGGCCAACCCTTTAACCTGGCCGGGCTTCTCTTTCCTGAAGTAGAAAATCATAATCCCTACTTCACACAGTCATCGTGATAATAGCAGGAAATGACAAATACAAAACACTTGACTCATAGAGCTCCTAGATAAACATTTGTTTCCTCCTTTTTAAGGGAAGAGACTCCTTTTGGTGTCCCCTGAAGCAAATGTCATAGTGCCGTAAACACAAAAGGCAGTCGATACATCTTTGCTGAATTGAATCTGCAAGCTTTTAAAAATTCATTCTTACTACTGATGTGAATTCCTCATGTGTAGAAGACCTATCCACGTTGGATCCAATCTGTAGACTTTTGAAAAAGAAATACAAAAACCAAGAGTAAGAGGTGGGGCTGGAAGAGGGAAGGAAGTAAAAGATCTTTTAAGGTTTCTTTGTTTGCATGGGTTCGAGTGTCTGTATATGCACGAGGCTGTTGGGACCACTGGGTAAACACTTCATGAGTGTCTTGTTGAAAATATATCCTTAAAGACCATCTGTCTTAAGAACTATAGGACAGCATCAGACTCACGAAAAATGAACCAAGGCCTTTGTTCTCATGCTTGGCAGTGCTAATGACAGTTCTGGCCCTCTTATGGAGGCTGTAATCTCTTTTGCAGCAAACAGCAGTAAATGTCAACTCTGAAAGCCACCCAGTTTGACAACAAATGATTTAAGCACTAAGGGTGACAAGAAGACTGTATTTTATTGAGCCACTGGGCTGGCTCTGAGGACTTACTTGCTGGCATTTTTTATCAGATGGGCAAAATTGCCTACAGTAGCAGATGGGATGTGTCAGCCTGGGAGTTTATATATTTTTAAAATCTCAGTTTGTAAGAAAGGGTAGAAACTGGAGCTGACTTGCTGTATTTCTTTAAAAAAGTAATTTTGGACCTTCTCATAGTCTGCATTTAGCTAAGTATAAAACTGGTGATTCTAGAGAATGATTTAATTCAAGTCCCAATTAGATGCTAATTAGGATCTGAGAAGCCATCAGTAACTTTTCAAGAAATCCTTGATATTGGGAGAAGCTTCTTAATATAGCTGAAAGACCATAATTTTAATGGAATATCATTAACTGAATTGTCCAAGAAATGAAGGTACAACGGCTCTTTTCTTATCTCTGTTTTGCCTTGATGCTAAGTCACAGCACTCATTTGTGATCCGTGTTTGTGGTGTGCACAAAGGTGCCCAGCCAGGGAGGTGGAGGGGGACGGAAATCCGACCAGTGTTCAGAAATCCAGCTCTGGCTGCATCCACCACAAGGGCAGAGACTTTTGCTAAAACCTCAGCTGCTTTCATTAAAGACAAGTACTTTCATAATTCTATTTCTTGTTATTATGCATCAAAGTACAGAAAACTCAAGGAAAATAGATGCCCACGGGGAGATGGAGAGGGGGGACGTGGTTGTCATTATAAAAGGCCAACGTAAGGGACCCTTGTGGTGGTGTAACTGTTGTGTAGCTGGAATGTGGTGATGGATATACAAATCTATACATATGATAAAATTGCATAATTACTACACACACACACACAAATGAGTACAAGTAAAATAGGAAATCTATTTACAAGAGTAATGTCTTGTATGAAGGTCAGTACTCTGGTTGAGATATTGTCTTTCTGTTTTTGCAAAATGCTACCATTGTGGGGGCACCTGGGTACAGGACAGGCGCGATCTCTATTGTTTCTTACAATTTCATGAGAATCTACAATTATCTCAAAATTTAAAAAAGTTAATTCAGAAAAAGCAGATATCCCAGACTTCACAAGCTCTGTCTTTTACAGGGTGGTCCGCTGCCTATTATGGCAAAGTTTCAGCTTTCTCTGCTAGTGGGAAAAGATGAACGGCCTACCCTATTTCATGAATAATAGCATGACTCGGCCAGGACTAGAGGGAAATGATTCTTGATCACTGTCTGTGTGCATTACAACGACCTTACCATGAAGATTTTTTCCAACGACATTTAAGAGAGAATATAAATATGGGTGTGCGTGTTTTAAGCAAGTCCCAAGAGGCAGGATCCTGAGCTTACAAATCTTCAAAAGTGTTTTAACAGTCTGTCAAATTCAGTTGACAATGTTTTATCCATTATGGAAGCTATTTCCATAATGATAAAATTAATGGTTTAGAAGGAGATGGAGAAATTCTTTGACATCTAAGCACAAAAGTCATCCCAGGGGCTTTGCAAATAAATCAGACCCAGTGTTCCCTCTGTTAATGAAGAAAAGCCACGCAAGATCATGTCTCTGTTCCAGAAACATCATTAGTGGGGAAGGAAATATTACTGAACATATAGGGAAACGTTCCAGGATGTCAGATAAAAGGCCGTGGAGATTAGAAAATATTAAATACTAACTAAAATGCAGGCAAACATCACGGGAAATACAGACCACACTGTGGGCATGGTAGGCATTTTACTTTCTTCAGTTTGGACAAATAACTTCAGGGGCAGAGAAAGAGACCCCCAAATGGGGACTGTGTAGAAGTCAATTCTCTTGTCTCCATTTCTCATCTCCTTCAAATTTGACATACAGCCTCCCTTGTGTTTTTCCAGGAGAATAAAGTAATGGAGCACAGACCATGGGCACTTCTGAGAGTATGCTAAGGCCAGCATTTAGATGCTGTTAGTGTGCCATGGACCTTTCACTTTTTCACTTCTTAATTCTGCTTCCTTTCTGCCAGGCCTATTATCTCTTTCAAATTTATTTAGTAATTTTTTGCTAGTGCTGGAAGAAACTTAAAGATGAGCCCTTTTATCCCTTTAATAGCTTTAAAAACAAATTAATAAATGCACGTTAAATGAGTCTGATGCAAAATACCACTTTTTATTTTCTCAAGCTATTTCAGAAAGGGATGACATGCCGTGCAGGAAGGCATTAAGTGCCCTTGTGCTTTTGTAGTAAAACAGGCAATTTCATTTATTATCACCAGCGCTAGCAGTGAACTTGGCCAGTGGGCTTGTCTGGACAACTAAACTGAGAACCGTTCATTATAAAACTGCGTGAGACAAAGCTAATGCATGTAAGAGGCAAAAGGCAGGTGAGTTTCTTCCCCATCAGCAATGTTAGAACTACAGAAAACTGAAATTGTAATCATTGAAGAAAATGTTTCCTTATTAATTGAGAATGGTAGAATCCAACAGGTTGGTTCAAGATCATCTAGGAATCTGCTGATCTCGGGCAGAAAAAGATCAGCCTATTTTGTGAAAGAGCTTTATTCTTTTGGAACTCTTGGTCAGGAACAATTTGGATTTGTACTATATAATTTTCCTTTATCTAGAAAATTGGACATTCTGGGTGAAGGTCTTTGAAGACATAGATCATTCATCGAAGAACTCATCCTCGTGTCTGACCTGGGCCTGCCTGCATTTTCCGCAGCGCGATCTATGCTTCTCTCACATTCTCTCCTCCTGCCCCATGTACTCGCCATGTCACCCCTAGTCCTGCAGTGGATTCCCGAGGCTCTTTGGTCTCAGCATAATGTCTAAAGTCACCAGCCTTTACTATTCCTGGTCTAGTCCAACGTACTTCCACAGTCACTCTGGCCTCTCACCTTTCTGGACCCCAGCAACTCCCCATGCCCAGGGCAGCCATCATCACATTCTCATGAAAGAATCTGCTGAGCTCCACAACCCACTCATCTGCCATCGGCTGGTACTCAGAGCACTGGCATCTCTCCTGGTAGCTCTGTCATGTGGCAATTTTACATCTACTTGTGAACTATTAAAAATCAGCTCCTGGCTATCTTGCTAAATCATACTTTTCATGGTAGCAGGAATTGTTACTTTTTTATTGCTTTTCCATTTAATTCCCAGCACCTACCATTGTGCCTGGTACATAATGACCATCCAATAAATGTTCGTTGAATGGATGTATAACTGCATAATGAACAAATATCTATTGATGTTCAGGCTTGGGGTGGGGGTTGGAGTAAAGAAACCCTAGAAGGCTGTGTGGGAAAAGCAGAGAGATGCAGGGACTATAGAGCAGGCCTAAACATTTCACAAAAGCAAAGAAGGATCGTGTAATTACATCCCAACACAAGAGAATTGTACAGTGTAACCTAAGCCCATGTAAAGATGCAGGGATGATGTCTCAGTTCATTCATTGAAAAAAGTTCTGAAGTGCCGGTCAGGAGCTGTGTTTATTGATAGGCACAGAGCAATGAGCAAAACAGACAGAGTTCCTGCTCGGAGGGAGCTGCAATTCTATATTTGCAAATAAATGTTTAAAATACAAACTGTTCTTAAAGCTATGTAGAAACAGTACAGTAGGATGAGCAGATGAGTGTTTAAAAATTGTCATTTTAGATTGAGTGGTCAGAGAAGGCCTCTTCAATAAGGCAGCGTGGGACAGAAATCTGAAAGAGGCCAGGGGAGAGCCTCATGGGTCCTGGGGCGACACCCTTCCAGGTTGAAGGGCAGACAAGTTCAAAGGCCTAGAGGCAATACTGTGTTTGATGGAGGGACAGTTAGAAAGGAACGCCAGAGCCTTCTTCAGATGTGGGATTCTTCATGCTTAGTGCTCACAGGTTGATGTCTTCCTCTGGATATGTCCTGTTGGGCCCGGTCATAAAGGTCTCCTCGAAGGCATGAGGAACCTTAATCCCTCTATAAAGGGCCCCAGCACAAGAACTTTGGGATGCCTTGCACTTGTTCCTGACATGGCCTTGACTTATTAGCTGTCTAACTTCCCCTGATCTCTTCTCATCTTGCCCTTTGTGCCTAGCTTGTCACCAGTGCCCTACCTTCTCTTGACTGTGACACTCACCTAGGCCGACCTGAGCTGGGATCAGGCTCCCTGTGGTCCACACGCTTGTCTCTGGGTCTCCCTCAGGCTCTACTGGTTCCTGGGGGAGAAATGGCCCTCTTTAGCCATTGGTAATCCTCACCAAGACATTATCTGATAACGTACGAACGTTAACTTTCTCCCACCCATCAAAAATAGCAAGTATTCTCCAATTCTCAACCCCAACAGCAGGCTTCTTAAGTGGACACAGAAGAAAGTTCAGCGGAGGTGAGGGGGTTGTCTCTGCTTAGCATGCCTTAATCACATTCCTGATGTCGTCTTGACGTTGTCAGAACATTGAACCTGACTAGCTATGTCACCAGCAGCCCAGTGTCTCCTGGGGGATGGACTTCACAGCTGCCAGTAGCCTCGTGGGTCCCCTCTTGTGAAGATCAACACCATGGCACCCTCAGAAATACATAGTAATACACAGTGACAGTCTTGGAATCTCATTGGCCACTTTCTATCTTTCCTGTAGAAGGCAATGAATGTTTGCATTTTTTAAGGACGACACTGTTAATCTCAAGACTAACAAAATAACACACAGTTCCATGGTTTGGGGGTTTTAACAGCTGCAACTAATCATGGAAAGGACTGTAACAATGGTGGACATGGAGAAAGTAGGAGTCATTGTTCTTTATTACTGCCCTAATGCGCTGTTAAAGTAGACTTAAATATTGTAACAAAGAGAAACAATATTGCCTTCCTCTGAGCTTGAACAGGACAGAAGGAATTATTTTAAACCCTTAAGGGTTATTATAAGACCCTGTTTATAAGCATTAGCTATTAAATTACAGACAAGAATTTAGATTCCAGATACTTATAGGATTAAAGATTGAAACTGAGAAAAACAGTAGAATCCTCCTATTGCCTTTCTGCTAGCAATAATATGTATTCCTTAGTTAGAAGCCATTAATTACCAAGCTGTTAGTAAAAAGTGCCTCTTTTGACACTTAATTTGTTCACCCTAATAGTTGGTTATTTCAACTGTAGTTTCTGTTATACAATTTACCAAAGCATCAAACCAATATCGAATAACTCTAGGCAAATGATACCTTATACCATCACCTATTCATTTGTGCATGTACCTAATTTGACAATACAGTGTTTGGAGAGTAAGGACCTTTAATGGGATGTTTATGTACTGTTAACTCAAGGCAATAATGAATATCAATTATCACAGGTGCCCTCACACAAAGAAAGGATACCCCTAATTTAAATAATAAAAGTTCTATGCATTCAGATTATGATTACTTTAATTAGTAAGCTTTCTACTGTCATAATAAAATACCTAAGGAAGTCAATTTAAGAGAAAGAAAGACTTATTTTGGTTCATAGTTTCAGAAGCTTCCATCCATGCTTGCTTGTTATTGTTGCTTTAGGACTACGGTGGCATGGTACACCATGATGGGAAAGTATGGCAGAGGAGGCCAATTCACCTTATCATATGACACCTGGGAAGCAGGAAATAAGAGAGAGAGAGAGACAGAAAGAGATGGGGAGGGGGAACCAAAGCTCAAGAACCCCCTTCGAGGGTGTATCCTCAGTGACCTAACTTGGTTAAAGCCCCTCACCTCCTGATGGTTCTGCCACCTCTCAGTAGCACAACAAGCTGGTAGCCAACCCTTCAACACCTGGGTCTTTGGGGGAAATACTTAAGATTCAAAGCAGTGTTGCTTTACTAAATTAATGAATATGCATTAAAATCGAGACATGGGTGGACTGAACATTGAGGTGGACATTTCTCATTTCTGCCTGCCCTTTCCTATTGGCACTCCAGTGTCCTTTTGGGAGGATTACAGGATCTCAGGGGAAGCCTCCTAGCAGATCTGTGGTTAAGAATCCCTTTGTTTTAAATTTTCCAGATGAGATTTCTTTAGCTTTTAACCAAGCATTCCCACTGATGTATACTTTTTGAAGAATAAAGAAAAAATCCAATAAAAGTGACCAGAATTTCAGATATACTTAATAACAATTAGCCTGAGGAAAAATTCTGGTCTACAGTCCCAGTTGATCCTGTGGGAAAGGAACTTTTCATTTAGACAAAAATCTTCCTCCAAATTATCTTCCTCTCCCCATTGACATATTCCTCAGTTATTTCCCCCTCTAAGGAGCAAATAGTAAAAGACCTCATCTGACTGATGGTGGAAATACATGGGTTAATGTTTGTGCTTTGTCTTAAATGTCTAGGATGGAAAGTGCTTTTTAGGACAGCAGATTATTATTACTGACTCTGCACTGGGGCATGAGACAGAAAAAAATCAATAGTCACTAACTTCTCTCTGATCAATCAAGTTTTCTAAATCCTTGTGTAGCCTGACTTGAGTTACTTCATTTTGTAAAACTGGGAGTTGTGAACATAAGATTAGCATAACATGAGATGCCTGTAACATTTAAAAAGACTGTTTCCTGTTTATTGTCCTCTATTCTCCACTCATTAAAAGCCTGTATTTCAGCCTCTCACTGACAAGGAGGTCCAGTCTTTGGGTCCTTCTTATAGCATCAAAATCCATATGGATGCCAAATGACCACGAACCAGGCAGATCCAGGATCTACTGCTTCCTAACCCATCGCATACACATTAATTTTTCTACAAGTACATCTTCTCAATGGGCTTCAGAGATAATGAACCATTTCCTCTTCATTTTATTTGCTCTGAATCTGTAGGATGTTAGATGTAAATGGTAACTTTCAAATCGTTTGGTTTAGCCCTGGCACACTTTGAAAACTAGAAAGCCTGCTGCAGAGAGGCAGCAGTGGGGGCTAAATGATACAGCTAGTTAGGCAATGGAGAGCAGACTGGGTTTTTATTGTAGACATGGCTTTGACTCTTTCATCGAAACTCATGAATTTCTCTTATGGAAATAATTTTGAAGCATGGTGCCAAGCTCAGTGCTCCACCTAGTAAAATCACACAGGTGTTTAAACAGTAGCCAGCGCTGTCCACCAGAGCTTTCTGCTCTACTGCGCATAGATTGCCCATGGAACCAATGGGCACTCGGAGGTGGCCAGTGTGACAGAGGAGCTGAATTTTTTTCACTTTGTTACTATGCAAGTTTAGAGAATGCCAGTCTATCCTTCACCCAGCTGCCCCTAATGAGAACATCTTCCACAACTGTTTTGTTTTTCAGAACAAATTAAGGATGAAATTAACACTAGCATAATACTATTAACTAACCTACAGAGTTTACTTAGATCTCACCAGTTTCTGCACTACTGCTATTTTCTGTTTCAAGACCCAATCCAGAACCCGCATTGCATTTAGCCATGATGTCTCTTCAGTCTTCAAGACCTGAATTTATTTTCTTTCAGTGGTATTGAGTGTTGAATCCCAAATATTTTGCACTGAGCTACATCCTCAGCCCTTTTTATTTTTATTTTTATTCAATTTTTAAAATTTTGAGACAGAGTCTTGCTAAGTCACTAAGCTGCCCACAGCTGGGTATGATACTTGCAATCCTCCTGTCTCAGCCTTCCAGAGTGCTGGGATTACAGGCTTGTGCCACCATGTCCACTAAAACCTGAACATTTAATTGATTTAATTTGAATTTAAATGGCCACATTTGCTAGTGGCTACTGAATGAACAGGAAGTGGAGTGCACAAAACATGTCTACATTCGTGGCTGTTTTTCATTCTGACAACAGCCCAGTGAAGATGTCGTGCTACTTCCAAGCTACAGAGCAGGAGAGTGGGCTCTGGCCAGGCTGTGACTTCCACTCTTCATGTCACTAGAGAAAGGCAGAGCGGCTGAAAGCTTCCAGGGTTTTCTGACCCTGGGCTGTGTGCATTTTCCACCCTGCCGGTGACACATGTGACTTAAAACTCACAGGAGATTCTGCTGGAACATTTATTACTAAGATATGTGGAAAAATCTATAAGTCCTAGGACATCTTTTAAAATGCTAACGGCCCTTTGGAGTGGAAAAGGTCTCCCTATTCGGAAAGGGTGGCTCCTCCTCTTGCCAACCTCCGGATCGATGCTGGAGCTACGGCCCCAGTCATGGGACCTCTTCTGTATTTACACTCTCTCCCCAAGTGATCTCATTCAGGTCTGGGCTTTAAATAACATTTATACGCTTATGGGCTCCAAATTTATATCTCAAGGCCTCACCCTGCCCTGAAGCCCCACCTGCTTCCCTCTTGTAGTCACGTGAATGGCTACTGTGCACCTTAAACCTAGAGCGCTCCTACTTTGATTTTTTTATGGTGCAGTGCAATGATTTGATACATATATAAAACTGTATTGATTCTATTAAGGTAATTAGCATTTCTTTGTGCTGGAAACTTGAAGTCCACACTCTTCATTGTGTTGAGAATTATCCAACTATGCTTCTTGATATTGCCATCTCAGTGAGTGCAGCAACTGCTACTCAAGTTACTCAAGCTGAAAACTTAGAAGTTGTTCTTGATTTTATTTTCTTTTTTTCTTACTTGTGACATCAAACTACATCTGCAAGTGCTGCTTCTCCAAAATACTCATGTATTTCTGGCCACCATCTCCTAGGAGTCCAGTCTGCTCTCTCTCTACTGAGCTGCTGCCATAGCTTCTAATTAGTCGCCAGTCAACTCTTAATACTGGGTGTAATGGCGTGTAACTATAATCCTAGCTACTCGAGAGGCTAAGTGTGGTGGATTTATTATTGTGGTCAACTTGAGCAGGAACACCCAATTGAGTTGATGTGGGTTCTGGGCCTAAGAGATCCACCTGAGGATTATTGCCAACGCTCCATAAAGGAGAACAGGTGCAGAAGATGGGGCCTGCTGTTTTCCAAGAGAAGCTCTGTCGCGGCTGGTTCTCCAGGAGGGAACTTGGTTGTTCTCATCGCAGAAGGAGCTCGGGGCCTTGCTATCATTGTGGATGGCTGCTGTTTGCTTCAAGGGAGCGCTGGTCTTCATCTCCAGGTATCATACTGTGAGGGTCATATCCTGGCTTCAGTAAAGATTTCTTTAGCCTTCTAGTGCAGACATGGGTATACATGGGACATTGCCGTGGGCTCCAAGCTCTTGATTGGATCTTTCAGGTCTCCAGTGCAGAGACAGATGTTCTGCACTCTTCCTGGATTTAACTTGTGTGAGTGAATTTTGTAACTTGTATTTGTCTTGTACTAAATTGTTCTCTTGCAAACCATTGACTCTAGAGAGGTCACTAATACACTAAGGCAGGAGGATTTCAAGAAGTACAAGAAGCAGGTTAGCCTGGGCAATTTAGTGGGATCCTGGGGAGACAAAGAGAGAGAGAGAGACAAAGAGAGACAGAGAGAGACAGAGAGACAGAGAGCCAGAGAGACAGAGAGAGAGGGAGAGAGACTTAATGTGCCTCACATGTCCTGAGTTCAAGCCACAGTATCCCCCCCTCCAAAAAAAAAAAGAAAGAGGAGAAAAAAACTTACAACGTTCCCCCTTAAAATCATTAATTGTTTCCTACTGCTTTTGAAATAAAAGCCAACCAACTTGTGATGGTTTTAAAAGAGGCCCTAAATGATCCCCATTTACTTCTCTGACTTCATTCCCTTTTCACTTCACTCTGGAGTATTCAGGCCAATCCAGAGTTCTGTGGAATGGACAACACAAACACGCCAAAGAAAAACTCACTGTACCCTTATCTTGCAATTGAGGTTCCTGCTGTCTGGAAGTTTTGCCTCCCAATTTTTGCATGGCTAGTTCCCATTACTGAGGTCCCAATTTACTGAGGTCTCACTCCTTCTAGAGCCCTCCTCTGACTACCCACACACCCTCTTCCACATTGCCTGATTGCTCTTAGCAGCACTCACCTATCCGTCTCAGAAATTACCTTATTCCTCCTTTGTTTCCTTGGTTATCCTGCAGAATGTCAGTCCCATGAGAACTGGGACCCTGTCTTAACCAGCTGCTATATCTCTAGTGCCTGTAAGTGTACAGTTTATGGTAGATGCTCAACAAATACTGTAGAGTGAATGAATGAAAGAGGGATCACCTACTAATACGTGTTTGCCATGAGTAGCAGTGGAAATTCATCCCTATTGTCTGTCCAATGCTTTTCTCAGGCGCACTCCAGCATTAGCCATTCATTGGATCTACTGCTCTGGTACAATTAAAAGAGTGGTCATCCACAGCTCTCTGGGCTTCACAGTCATGGAGATAACAGATCACACTCCAGAAATCAAAGGCCTAGTCAAGGATGGAAGAGGCTAGGTGAGGCCGCAGGAACGAATACCTCAAAACCTCAGTGGCTTAATACAAAGAAGGGTTTTCACTCACACAAACTGCAATGCAATTTGGGTCATCCCCTGGGTTACCTCTTCCCATGTGGCAACCCAACAGTCAAGACTGTTCAGATAACTGTGATGCTGTCACAAAAATATGGCCATCACAGGGAAGAAAGAGCTGACAGTTCTTACCCCAGCTTCTAAATGCTTTTTTCCAGAAATGACAAACGTTGTTTATCTTCACACCCTGTATAGTCAGCTTTTCGTCACTGGCACACACTATCTGACATTCATCACCTTAAAGGGCGAGAGGTTTCATTTGGCTCTCAGTTTCAGGGTGTTTAGTCCATGGTTGACTGGCTCAAGGCAGGAACATCATGACAAGACGGGGGGCCTGGCAGAGGAAAGCTGCTCACCTCATGCCTGCCAGCAAGCAGAGCAATGGAACATCATCAGGGAGGAATGGGCTAGGGACCACTAATTAGCTATTCGATTTGGGGCAAGTTACTTAACTGCCCTTGTTGTCATGTTCTTCGTCTGTAAAATGGAGATACTAAAATTACTTTGGTATGGTGAGAAATAAATAAGATAATGCACATAAATAGCATATAGTTAGCACTCATTGATTGCCAGTGCTGGTCCTAAAGGTGGTGATAGAGATGGTGACGATGGAGACTCTTAGGCGTGGCTACACAAAATTCTCGGTACTTGGGAAACTTGCAATATCCCAAGTTGTAAGAGACACTGACTCATTACATCAGAATTTCCTGGAGGTGGAATCCAGATGCCAGCACTTAATCTCTCCCCAGTTAATTCCAATGTGTGTTTAAGGTAAAGAACCACTTGTTTAAGGCAACACATTTGGAGAGCACGGATAATAACTTGGTAGAATCAAATCAAATTCCTCCAAAAGCCCATTACATTAATCAGGCAAATTTGAAGAAATTGCATTCTAATATCATGAAGGATGGCCCAAAGGAGTAGGGAGTGTGAATTTGGAGCGTAATTTATTCATTTGTGCCTTTATTCAATGTTACCCTTTGGGTGCTAAGCTCTTAGTAAGTGCTGGGGATTATAAGATGAACAAGAGAAAGGAGGAAAGTATTCTTGGGAAGCTGATGGTCAAGAGCAAGAGATGCGCAAGAAAACCTACTATGCACTTGAATAGCAGTGGCTTAAATGTAAAATGGGTCCCAAAGAGATATTGGCTACATTTATCACAGCAAGTTTCTCTTAGAAATACTGAAATCAATACACCAAAGATTTGTTCAGTTTTAGGAGTAGGTATGTAGATGTTTGTTATATTGGGTTTTTGCACCTTTCCATATGCTTGAAATATTTCATTTTAAAAATGTTACATTGTGCTAAGTGTTATGGTGGCTATAAGCTTAGGATTCAAATGGAATATAGAAGCCACCTGTCAACTATCCACATGCAGGAGGGTGGGTGAGGAAAGGTCAAAGAAAGCTTTTAGGAAATCACTGACACTTTACGTTTTTTAATTTAGTTTTTTTGTTTGTTTGTTTCGTTTTGTTTTGAGACAGGGTCTTGCTATGTAGTTCAGGCTGGGGCCTAGAACTCATTATGTAGCCCAGGCTGGCCTCAAACCAGAGCCGATCCTTCTGCCTCAACCTCCTGAGTGCTGGGATTACAGGTGTATGCCATCATCCCCTGCTCAAAAATTTTAAAATTCAGTTTTAACTGAAAAATTAAAATGATATATATTTATGGGGTATAATGTGATGCTATCAAACATGTATACACTGAGGAATGATTAAATTAGGCTAATTAACATATCCATCACCTCACATACTTAACATTTCTCTGTGATGAGAACATGAAGAATCTACTCTTTTAGTAATTTTAAAACCTACAATACATTATTATTAACAATGGTCACTGGGCTGTAATCACCAGGAATTATTTTCCTAATTGAACTTGGTATCCTTTGACCTACATCTCGCCTTTTTCATTAGCTGCCCCCCCCCTTTAGCCTCTGATAACCACCATTCTATTCCTTACTTTTACGAGTTCAATTTTTTTAGATTTCACATATAAGTGAGATCATGCAGTTTTGTCTTTCTGTGCCTGGCTTATTTCATTTAATATAATGTCTTCTAGATTCACCTATGTTGTTGCAAATGACAGAACATGTGGTGTACATAACAATGGAATATTACCCAGGCTTTAAAAAGAAAAAAATTCTATTATGGACCCTTCTTAAGCAGGAAGATATCACAGAGGGATTTCCATTCTAGGAAAGTGAAGGGAAGAGAGCAGAGATGTGCAGAGAGGGGTATCAGTGTGTGGGGGGGTGCATTTGGCCCTGGGATGAGATCTGTGAAAGCCTCAGCCTGTGGAGGAATCTAAGAAGGAGCAGAGACAAAAGACACCCCAGAGTGACCCCACAAACCTCAGATACCAATTGGATGTGGAGGTGAGCAAGAGCAAATGTGGAGCACCCCTTGAGTTCCTGACACAGGCTCTCGGGAAAACACAAGTTTCTGGCATCATTACTTCAGCCAGTTAGAAGAGAGGGAAAGAAGGTGGTGAGTTCTTTTGCTGACATGTTACAGTGGTGGTGCTCCTGGTACATCCAGGGACCACAGTAAGAGGCTACGTGGGTTCAGGAGAGCGGTCCAAGCCAGAGATATGGACATGGCGTCATCGGGGGACTGTTCGTTTCACGAGGAGAGGGGATGGATTCAGTCAGAAGGTAGCTAGGACAGAACCCTTGAATGCACCTACTTTACAGTTAGGAAGATTGGAGTCAGGAAATAATCCTGCAAAGACAGCTGAGAAGAAACAGAGTAACAGGAATAAAATCAGGAAAGAGTTGTAAATGAGTTCAAAGGAAGGAGTGAATTTCAAAGAGAAAGGAGTCTGAAAGGCAAAACTTCCCTGGAGAAGTCAGCCAGACCCCAGGGAAGTTATTAATGAATACAGCAATTTATCTGCAAGCCACAGTGATTGTAGGAACAAATTCAGGATACCTAGTTATAGAGGGTACATTTGTAGCATGGTGGGTATGTTTGTTGGATTGAAATGTGCTGGGTTACTGTGGTCGTGGAATCGGCCTAGATCCTTCGGGTGGGGTTAGGAGACGTTAGAGAGAGAGATGAGATTTTTATTGATTGAACTCCCCAGTTTGGCCTAGGAACGGTGGTCTTGCTGGTCAATCTAGAGGAGGTTCCCTTTTTCCAACCTGCCTCATTTGCTTTTGCTAACATTGTACCACTCTGATTACCAGCAATCACCACTCCTTTCCCATATATAGAAACAGTAAGTGCAAAGAAAACTCACCATGGGGGTGGATGACTCAGGAGGTTTGGCAATGGGGTAAGCAAGCATTTTACTTTCAGTGGCGATAGACTGAGCACCCTCCAGGCAAAAACTGCTGTTAGCTTCTCCTCATTGGCGTCCTCCTCCTACTGTTTTTGTATAGCTCCAAGCATGCCACCAGTACCCACCACAAACCAGTCATTAAAACTGGCTTCCGGGCCAGCTTTGAGAACTGCTTCTTATGTGTGAGAGCTCCACACCCCACTACAGCCATGCTCTCACTGTGTTTCAGTCTCTGATGTAGCAGCAGGTACTGAAGCCCAAATAAGGGAGTAATCTTGTCTGCTCTGTTCTTAGTTACATCTCCCAAGAGCCTGGTGTCTACCCCCGGCAGACATTTGAAAAATCAATAGACTGATGGCTGGAGAGGAACAGGGTGGAATCTTCTCACATTCTGAATTTCCTTATGTTTTTCCTGATTTGGGCTGCGTGGGTTGCATCAGCTAGAGTTCAACCAGAGACACAGAACCAATATATAGATTAAGAGATTTACTGAAAGGAATCGGCGGCCTGCACTATTGCAAAGCTGGCTAAGCAGGCCTGAAATTCACTGGCAGGCAAGAAAGGAAGGTGGGAAGCAGAGTGGAGCTTTGAGGGTATGGCTGAAGGTGTCCTCTCTGCCTCTCTGAGCTCCCCGCCTGGGAGGGCTTTGCGCTGATTAAACTGGGCTCGCCCACATGATCCGGTGCAATCTCCCTTACTTAAAGTCAGCTTACCAGTGACTTCAGTAACGTCTGCAAACCCTTCACGGTGACATGTAGATTAGTGTTTGACAGAATAAGTGGGGACATTAGCTTAGTCAAGTTGACTTATTAAAAAGTATCTTGTGAGGTTACGAATGTGTTAGAGACTATGGATAGGTAAAGAGAAGAAAGCACAGGGCGCACGCGTGAGTGTGTATGCATATGCGTGTGTGTGTGTGTGTTTACGCGTCGGGGGAGGGGCGGAGAGAGATCTGGGGAGAGAATGGGCCTGGAAGCCCCCTCCCCAAGCCCTCCCTTTGGAATCGCGGGTCCCAGGCCAGTCTATCTGGGGACAGGAATTGTGTGACATATTTTGCCCAGGGACACAGGACCTGAGGCCCTGCACTCTGAGACCCTGAGGTGGGAAGCACATTTCCTGGCGGAGCCCCGCGGGTGTTTTAGGGAGGCGGCCTTTCAGCCGGCTTGCTGCAGGACCAAAGCCCGGCTGGACAGGGCTGCGGTTTCCCGCCGTGAATTCCGGCGCGGTCCGAGTTTCGCCATCGCGGCGCCAGAGGGCGCTCGGGCTGAGGAAACTGCCGCGGAGCCCGGAGGAGCCCAGCAGGTGCGGCGGCAGGTCCCCCGGCGCGGCGACCTCCCTCCCCGGACACATTCCTTGCGCGAGCATCAGGAGGGCAGACGACTCCCAGAGTAGAGCGGGTGCACCCGTTTCCCTTTGGAGGAGTGGGAGGTGGCGATGGCAGGACTTAGGAGGAGAGACCCGGGACCTTCGTGCCTCACTTGTCAGCGCTCTCGAGCCCTCCCTTCGACTCCTGAGGTCCAGGAGCCACTTCTTCCTGTGCTGGGGTTTCGAAAGCTCCCCACCCCGGGTGGGGCGTCCGCCCCGCGATCTAGGGGCAGCTCCTCGACGCCCCTGAGTGTACGCTCTGCGCGGCACAGCCCGCCTGCTGCAAAGATCTGCGTTTCCCTTTCACTTCGCAGCGCCTAAAATAGAGGCCCAAGGGGGGAGGGAGACCAATTTTTTTTCTGTAGTTTTTGTTTTCTAAATTTAGGGGTTCAAAAGGAGGTTCGCTCTCGTTGCCGAATGTCACCCATCTCTCCTTTCCCTTCTCACCTTTAAACATGCAGAATTTCACGGAGTACTTTGTAGAGCAACATAAATTTGAAGGGAAAGAAAAATTACTAGAGAACAACTAAGGTTTTAATGCAACGGCATCCAAAACAAAAATTGGCTGACTTTCTGCAGTTCCAAGGTGGATGGGGAGCAAGAATGAACAATAGATCGAACACTTGGAAATGATAAAGAAAGGTCTCTGAACGCCTAATGTGCACTCCTAATTTGCACAAGAGTGTCATTTAAACACTCGGAGAGACTGAGCCATAAACACATTTCTCACTCAAACACAGCCAAGGTCGAGGAGGGAAGCTGTGTTCCCCTCTTGTCTGATGTCAGCACCTCGCATGGCCTCGGCTTATGTGTGGTTTTGGAAAATTCTGACAGGAACGAGTGTCTGGGAGACTTCTCAGTTGTCAGGAGGCTTCTTATATTTCCTAAAGAAACTCAACCTAGATTCATGACGCCATGTCACTGAGCAAAGAGAATTAAATATTTTTCTAAGGCTGCAACTAATCCCCAAACTTGAATATGGTGGTGGTGGGGGTGTCCTACATGTGAAAGGTTTGTAAAATTTTTACTGGAAATGTGCAAAGATGTTGTGTGTAAGTATCCTCAAGTGAAGAAAATGCCCCCCCTTTTAAAAGATCCCAAATGATTTTCAGCCATCTATTCCCAGACCTTTCCTCATAGATTTCAATGAAATAACATAATATCTCTTTTGAGTCATTTACGAAAATATTTATGTATCAGTGAAAGCAAGAAGAATCTTTGAAAGATCTTACTAAGCTCTCGAGCCCAAAGAGTAAGGCCAAACCTTGTATTTATGATGGTGTTCCCTTGGTTGAAATTGTGGGCTCACATTAAGGCTTTTCCCTCCCTTTATAAACATGGGCACACTGCTATAACTTCCTTTACTTGCAATCAGTATGTCTCATGGTTAACAACTAACTTTTTAGAGAAAAATGTGCCCTAATGAAATTCAGTAATTCTTTATAAAAAGAAAAAAGGATCTTTTACATGCATTTTATATGCATTAAATATATAAGCATGGTATGTACCTGGTGAAGTTGATTTCTGCTGACTGTGTATTACAGGTAAGTCAACAGAGTCCCAGGCGTATTACGGGGTATACTTTATTGGGTTTTACCTTCAGGTAAAGACTTCTATTAAGAATATACAAGCGCCTACACACCTAACTGGCCTTGTTTTCCACAGGGCTGTATACATAATCTCTCTTTTTAAATTTGTTTAATCAAAGCTCGCTATATTAAATACCTTCAATTGGAATCCAGCGGTTAAAAAATATAAAAATTTACTGCTGTAGAAAAGTTTTGATTAGTACTTTCCATTAGCGAGCGTTGTGGAGTAAACTGTTCTAACAGCATATTTTCATTCAGACAAGAACTGACTTAGCAAAACACTGATGTTTTCAACTGTACAAATATATTATTTCCCATAAATATTCCTAATGAAAGAGGTGGTCTGTTTCAGAGGAAGTAATTGCAATGAAGACTTTTAAATAATCAGGGGAAAAAAGGTCCCAACCTGATAAATATGTGCAAGGGGACTGGAAGGGTGAATTATTAGGTGTGGAAAGGTAGAGTCTAGAAAACTTCTCTCGAAGAGGGAGTGAAGTGAACTTCATGAGAGTGTGGCAGACGGCATCTGAAAAGCGATGTTCTCCTAAGTCAGGGTCTCATCCTTTCTTTTTAAAAAGTTACCTCAAGTAAAAAGCAGTATTTTACCCTAAGGAAATGCTTTAGGAAGGCGACAGTTTGTGCTGGAATTTGCCAAAATCAAATCAAATCAATAACTAAAAGGAAGAAAATGTTAATACTTAAATTAAAATGTAAGAATTTTCATTTCTCAAGGTTTTTTTTAAATCAATCAACACCCAGTATTTAGTATTACTTTGGACATTATTAGATAACAACAAAAGTAAAAATAAGATGTAAGTGTTAAAAGGAATTTTTGTTCCTCGTTTCTCATATGTATTTCTCCAATTCAAGAAAGGACTCATTTCTCAATTGTGTGTCTACACCTGGAATGAAGCTACGAGTAGTTAGACCTTTGGCTCTTTCGTAAGTAACACGTCAGGGCTGTCTCCTTGACTCCTGACTTCACATGCCACACGGGAAAGTTTCCTTTACGGGACTCAGAGGTCTGAGTTTAGATTTTTCTAGCACATAATCTCAATACATTCTTAAGAATGAACTAAGGGTAATAAATATCGTCATGTTTATTACTGCCATTGTGCTTCGGTGAATTCCTAACAACTGTAATGCTTAGTGTGGGTGTGCATGTGTATAAATGAGAGAGAGAGAGAGAGAGAGAGAGAGAGGAAGAGGAATACAAACAGAGCAGCAGGACAAGAGAGGGCCAGTGGAACACAGAAAGCCTCTGCTTTGCAATGGTGTATGTTCTCCATTTCTACTACCTTATCACAATGAATTTAAAGAAGAAGAATATTATATAGGAAAGTAATTCTCCCTTTCTTTTTCCAAATTGGTGACAGTTGTAGGAGGCTATTGTAATTGTTCAGGGAAGGGAGGTAAAATGTGTAATAAAGAACTTACTCTATGTGTATAAGGCTCATTCACAGATTGAAAATGCTGAGAAAGTCCAAGGAAAAACTTACGTCACATGCTTGTTCTCTCTTTCTCTTTGAAATTCATCATGTTGGCTGACAGTGCAAATGTGAAGAATATTTCACTCTTTGTTGCATCTCAGTATTTCTTTGCAAAATTAATACCTCTATATAATGAATGTAATTCAGTGGCAGCAGCAAACAGTACTAGTTACAGTGCTTTGTATGAAAAGAATGTTGTATCTATCATTAAGAATGCATTGCAGAAAAATGGCATTTCATGTTAAAATTGTTTGATTAGATTGTGGTGAAAAGAAAAAGACTAATGTATTCACAGTAAATAGTAAGTAGTCAAAAGAAAATGTGTGAAAAAATTTCAATGTTCAGATGAAATGTATTCAATTACTACTCACTCAATACTCCGATGTTAGTTTACACTTGATTAATTAAATCTGAAGTTATATAACATGTTAATTTTGTGGGTCAGTCAAGGGAAATAATAATCCTAGTTCCAAGCCTGAGTAGAATACAGTTGTATTACTTTTAGATATAAAGAGAACTACTGTCTCCGTGTTATTTCCAAGCAGGTGTGGCTGACTATTGATAACTTACATTTGTAAGAAGGAGCTTCGTTAGGCTGAGTAGGGCGCTCCTGTAATCCCCACATTCTGGGAATGTGAGGTAGTAAGATCCACAGTTCATGTGCAGCCTGCGCAATTTAGTGACTTAGCAACACCCTCAAAAAATAAAAACAAAAGAGAACTGGGGATGTAGGTCAGTGCAAAGGCCCTGGGCTCAGTCCTTAGTACAACAAAATCAAAAACAAAAACCAAAAAACAGAAGAAGCAGCTTCATTTGCATGTAAGCCTCATATATTATACCTTCAACAATAATAAACCCTTTTTAAGCCCCCATGAGGCACTGGCCCTGCACAGAGTGGGTTCCAAAGAGCACAAGAAGGACATAACTTGTCTAAGAGAAGGCACAATCTTGTGGATCTTGGGAAAGTAAACAACTCATTGTGAAATTCAGTTAACTTGGTGGTGTTCTACTTAATAAAGTGCTTTTATAAAATTTCTAAAACCTATTTGGACCAAGAAGTTTAAAATGTCTTGGACGCATGGCCCCTTCTTGCTTCATTACGCTCTGTATTATGAACACGTCCTAATCACCCATACCAATTTTCTTTTGCACTCTCTTCCTCTGTGAAGGTATTTCTGAGGAGAGAGACTTTTTTCGGCCATGCCAGGATCTACTGTGTTGAATGAGAGAATGAACCAACACAATAATGTGCAAACAAATTTTAAGGAAAAATATTTTCATTGAAAATACAATTCTTTTTAGCATAAAATAATGAGTATTAAAATTAAAATTAAAGCCACATCATAAAGAAAAGTACAAAGAATAAAATAAATAACCATTACAGGGGCTGGGGATTTAGCTCAGTGATTAGAGTGCTTGCCTTGCAAGCACAAGGGCCTGAGTTTGATCCCCGGCACCACAAAAAAAAAAAAAAAAAAAAAAAAAAACAACCAAAAAAACCCCATTACAATTCTGTCCAGCATTCATGGATAACCACTGGTATCGTTTAGACATATATTTGTCTAGATATTTTTCTATGGACATACATCTACATTTTAAAAACCAAAGTATGCAATCATAATATAGAGTCTAAACTATTTTTGCACTTATTGATGTGTCAAGAGCATATTTTGATAGCAATAAGTACAGATCTTCATCACCATTTTACAAGGCTTTAGAGGACTACTACATATGTATTTTTGATCGGAGATCTCTAAGTAATCATTTATGTTGTTTTCCAGGGGTATTTTGCTTTACTTTGTTTTAGTGTGAAATTGCAATTTAAAAACAGTGATGAATAGGGCTGGGATTGTAGCTCAGTGGTAAAGTGCTTGCCCACTGTGCACAAGGCCCGGGGCTGGATTCTCAGCACCACCAAACAAACAAACACAGTGAGGAAGAATGCAGCATTTCCTGCAAAGACCGTTTGAAAAAAAAAAACTTAATTCAAATAATCCAGAGTACATTTATCATCACATCGTTATTCTGCTTTGCTAGACAGTTTCTCAAAGATCTTTTCCCGAGGACATGTACATAGCTCTAAAGTAGATTTGGTTTCTTTGGCTAATGTTTGGAGTGTCAGGAAAAGAAATTATGAAATGCGTGGATTATTCTTGCATTCCTGATGAATTTGGGAGTAAGAAATTCTGCAAGAAGAGAAAACATATCACTCTTCAAACTTGAACCAAATGATCAGAAAGTACTGACTGCTGTTAAGATTTCAAGGAAGAGTCTCATAGAGTATGAGAAAAAGGTGGTTCTAAAATCAGTCACCTTATTAGCAGACAGCACTAATACTATATTAAGGTCTTTATTGTTGTTATTAGCATGGTCCATTCTGAAAAAAAAAAAAGAAGAAATAAGAAATGGATTTTCAGAATAGGAAAATCTATGAAGATAGAAAGCAGCTCAGTGGCTGCCTAGACTTGGGGGCTACTGGGAGATGATGGCTGGTAGGTGGAGTGTTTTCATTTGGGATAACAAAAATGACCCAAGCTGGATTGTGGCTATAGTTGTACAATTCCGTTAATGTGGTGAGATCTATTGAATCTTACGTTTTAAATTTGTAAATTGCATCATATGTAAATTTTAATTCAATAAAGCTGTTTTAAAAAAAAAATAAAAAATCAATTACCTTGTTATACAGACAGCACTGATGATACTTAACAAAAACTTATTTGTAAAATACTTCAATTCCTTGTTTGGAAATGATAGGCAATCCAACTAAAGGACTTTAATAAATGGTTATTATATTGTAGAGGTTGCATTATAAAATTGCTTTAAAAAGTAAAATAAAGAAATAAAAGGAAATCATGGTTAGACTATTTCATGAACTGCATTCATCTCATCAGGGTCTTGAAGGAATAACAAAATCACTTGCCTCAGTTCTACCCATTCGGTTCATTTTCTGTCATATGAGACTTGATCTTTCAATGACGTTTTACTCTAATGTACCTACAGCTGTTAGATCAAGAGACTGATCATTTCTAATGTCCTGTGAAGTGCAAACCACCAATGCAAGGAAGCAATACAAGGAAAGTACAAAAAGAAGCAGAAATCTAAAGTTTGGAAAGTTCTAGAAAGAGCATTAGAGTTTCTGACTATCCAAGTGCAGACAGATCTGGGGCGACTTTAATGCCACTATGGGGTTTTCTTATTTCCTTGAAATGTCCGGTTTTAGGCTGGATTAAAATCTTTGGTCTTAAATGAAAACCCAGATTTGTTGTGGGGTGGAAGAGGAGGCCAGACACTCTGCTTTGCCCTTGTCTATCTCCCAGCACCTCCTGCCACTACCTGGTATATGAGGCCTCCCTCAGCTTGCTCTCGAGATTGATGACTGATCCCTGTTTGCCGAACCACATCTTCCTATGTCACATTTTGATAGCTCTCTACTGTTTTTCTAGCAAACGAGGAAGGGCGAGCCTCCTAGGAGAAGTTACTGTTTCTTTCCTGAGATGCTCAGTCAAGACTACTAATGCAGGCCAGGGTGGGGAGCAGGGAGGACCCGGCTGAAGTTTTGGCAAAGGCCTGAGAGTGGACCCCACCTAAAGCTGACAGAACACACGGTCCTGGTCCAAGTTGCTCCACAGATGTGAGCCGGTGCCTCCCAGCTCCAGCTGATGTGGCTTCGTGGACGAAATGGCATCTTCCTCTCAGGAACGCTGTTGCTGATTTTTCACTCAGGAGACTGGCTGCTTGTGATAATAGTGCGTTAATGGCGACAGCCTTTCACACCCACCTGGGGCGACCTCAGGCGTGGGCGACACAGAGACAGTCCAGGGAGGTCTTGGAGGACAGGGCTAGCAAATCCCTCTCTGTTGCGGGAGCTGGGCCACATGGCCGCGGGGCTGTGTGGGGGAGAACTGAGGCAAGTGCGCTGGTGCAGATATTTATTATTTCACCGAATAACTGTTGAGTGACCTAAGCTCCTTGCGTCCTAGCAGGCTGGCATCCGCGGAACATATTTTTAACGTGAATTGCAAAAGAAATAACAAGAATATGAAATGGCTAATTAGCCATTTCGCAAAAGTGCCCCCTGATGACAAGTGTCTTGGTCAGTCTTGCCATTCGCTAGTTTCTGGGTGGAATGAAGTCACAGCCCATGAATCCGGGACTGAGCTGAGGCTGGGGACAGAGCAGGCAGGGAGAGAAGGAATAAGGCTGAGTCATCCCGTGTACCTTGATGCCTTTATGGAATATTGGTGAGTTCATTGCCTTCCAGAAAGTTCCAGAGATTCCTCAGATAGGGAGGTTGTGGGGGTGCCCATAGTTTCAGAGAAAGTGGTCTTCCCTCTTTCTAAGACCTTGAGGGGGCATGACATTGCTCTCCGGGATATTTTGAAAGCTTTCAAACCAGGTAACCATGCTCTTGAGGTCAGAAGAGTGGCTGAAGACCTGTTTCTATTCGTCTGCGGGGGGCGGGGGGACTTTCTGAATTGACAGCAAAGAAGAAAACGAGTAAAAATTATGAGAAAATGAGCTAAATTATGCTAATGGACTTCATAAGCAAATAAATCATTCTGATTTCAAGAGCTTGGCCCTTAAAGGTCATTGATGTTGGCTCAGGCAAGAGTATGAACTGCAGACACAAGGCTGGTGTGCTAGACGGTGTGTTTCATTCTGCAGCTGAGGCATAGAGAAACTGTACCCTCTCATGTGAAGGCAGGAGCCAAGAAGCAATGAAATCAGGGAAAGTTGGTTTTAACTGTCCCTTCGTGGCTACCAGTCCTACCACTTTGATATCCTGGTGATAGGTCCTATTTAGTATAGTTGAAAGTTAGGATGGACCTGAATATTATACAGACTATTGACATGTAAGAACACACACATATGCCTACCTATCATTTATCTCTCTATCTACCTATTTATCTATCATTTATCAGAAAAGGAAGGGAGTTGCTTTAAACATGACTTTGATAGGATAATTAGTATTGGTACACAGTATGCTTTGTTATAGAGAATTTAAATAAGGAGTTACATTGCCCAGGATGGTGGCTCACACCTGTAATCCCAGCACTTTGGGAGGCTGAGGCAGGAGGAGCAAAAGTTCAGGCCTAGCTTGGGCAACCTAATGACTTAGTGAGACCCTGCATTTTGGTTACCTTTCTAGAGTCAATGGTTTGCAAGAGAGCACGTTTAATACAGGACATTTACAAGTTACAACGTTCACCCATAAGCCAAATGTAGGAAGAATGAAGAACATCTCTATGCACTGGAGACCTGAAAGATCCAATCAAGGGCTGGGACCCTGCAGCACTGTCCTGTGTACATCCACGTCTGGAGATGATGGATGAAGAAATCTTTACTGGAACCAGGGTACGATGCTTGCAGCAGAAATGAAGACCAGCACTCCCCTGAAGCAACAGCAGCCATCCTCAATGACAGCAGGGCCCTGAGCTCCTGTGAGGAAAACAGCCCAGTTCCCTTCTGGAGAACCAGCCACAACAGAGCTTCTCCTGGGAGACAGCCAGCCCCTGTCTTCCGCTCCTGATCTCCCTTATGTTGTGCTGGTAGTAGCCTTCAGGTGGATCCTCTACGCCAGAACCACACAGCTCAGTCCAGCTGGGTGTTCTTGCTCAAATTGGCCACATCAGTGCACCACACCCTGTCTCAAAATAACAGATGGAAAATAGGGCTGGGGATGTACCACAATGCTAAAGCCCTGGATTCCATCCCCAGGACTGAAAAATAAAATAATGAACTACTGTCATTCTTCTCAAATCCAATCTGGGGCATTTCACTTATACAATTTTCCTCCAACACATTTTACCAGTCACAGAAAAACTTGAGGCTAAACCCAAGAGAAAGCCAGGCAGGCTTTCTCCTACTTGGATTGGGGGTGAAATGAATCTACACCATTGATAAGAGAGAAGTTGAAGACCTGCGAATAGTTGCTAACTTGCTTATTTCCAGAAAATGGGATTTAATTAAACATTCTCTTCAACAGTTCTTACCAGAGGAAGAGGACTCCTCTGGCTGCCAAGTACAGCCACTTAGGAGACTATCTGGAAGAAAGATAATTTTCTGCACCTTGAAATGCAAGTAGGGAAAGTATGGTAACAAATAGCTTTGTTCGTGGGGTTAGCAATTTTTTTTTTTTTTTTTTTTTTTTGTGGTGCCAGGGATCGAACTCAGGCCCTTGTGCTTGCAAGGCAAGCACTCTAATCACTGAGCTAAATCCCCAGCCCTGGGGTTAAAAATTTTAAAATTCCATATTCAGCTCTCCAGCGGCTATTTTGTCCCTTAGACTAAATGTCACTTTTGCTCAGGTTTTAATGTAATCTTGGACTTTAATCATGTTTCTGTAGTTTATCTCCTTTGAGCTTTGCCTACCGTATAGAATGAGGACAGTATTTGCTATACTGAGGAAAATGTAGACAAAAGTTCATGGTTGCCTGCTTGGGAACAGATTGGAGGCCCAGACTGAAGGGGTAAGTTAGTGACCTCTGAGTAGAAAACCCTGTAGCCAGCGACTGCAGAATGCCAAGAGGTCTAACCCACCAGGGGACTTCAAAGCCACTGTCACCTTCAGCCACATCTGACATGATCATCTGGTAAAAGCTGTTAGCACCGAGGTCATCTACAGGGCATGAGGTCCAAAAATGGCTGCTCTGGGTGGAGGGGACCTACTGAGTCAGAGGGACAATAGCATCAATAGGCTTGAATGCAAACCAGGGATCAAACTCACACATATGGCTCTAGGGCGAAGAGCTTTCTGGACCCTGGACACATGGCCCTTCCAGGACAAAGTCAGCAGCCCCAATAGGGAAGAGGACAGAAGCTGTGCTGTGCCACTCGATCTTGATCTCTGCGTGCTTTTTAGGGAAGGTGCAAGTTAGCATGACAACACCGGTTGACAACACTGCTGTGAAACTGTCCAAAGAGTTATATGAGAAAGGTCAAGGCCCTCATCTGAACAGCATTAGACAAAATATTCTTGCAGGAAGATATCGAAGCTCTTATGTAGGATTTTTATATTTTTATTTTGTGTTGGGGCCTATTGTGCTCATGTGTGTGTGTGTGCACCAGACAGATGGCAGATACGGATGATGGTAGCCAGATAGATAGATAATATATATCTTTGAAGTTGTTATAGAAGTTAATGGTACGTACTCAAGCACATTTCCAAGCCCTTTCTCAGGGCCATGCTCTGTACTGGATGCCATATGGGATTATAGAAATGAGTGAGGCAAACCAGCAGTTCCACAAATGTTATAGTCTAGTGGGAGAGAGACAAACACACATAAATATTGGTATGAAGCATATTGTGATAGTGCTGTTTTAAAGAGAAGATTAAATTACTGTGAGAGTAGATGGGTAGATACAATCTAATTGGTGCTATCTCGGGAAGGTTTTGTAGAAGAAGGGGCAGTGGGCCTGGGCTTGGAGCATGCAGGAGTTTAGTGGGGAGTGACAGGGGGAGGAGTCAGGGGAGGGAAGAGGAAACTGTATGAACAAACCCATCCAGGAAGAAGGGAGAGGCAACCCTGGAATGGTGGAGACAGAGCACGAAGGTGGGGAAAAGGATATGGAAGCTGGAGAGATGTGAAAGGACAAAGTAGTTTGGAGTGACCCTGCAGAATTATATTCGAATGCAACAAGTTTCTGGATCTAGGCTTTACAGTACACAGTGAAAAGCCACTAAAGATGCAGGAGTTGGAGCAGGAGTGGGAGGGTGTGCAAGAGAATGTGCATCTGTGTGTGTGTACGTGCATGTGTGTGTGTGTGCCAGAGACAGAGAGGGAAAGAGGGGAGGGGGAGGGAGAGAGAAAGAGACAGAGGCGTTCTGTGCTTCAAGAGGGAACTGAGTTGGTGATTTGGCAGACGAGGACATGGATGGCATCTGGGAGGCCTGTTTGGGTTTTGCAGCCATCCGGCTCAGAGCTAATGAGAGTCTGGAGAGAGGAGGTGGTCACAGGAGAGGAGGCAGAAATAAGTTTTATGATGAACGAAGTATTTCCAGATCTTACTGACTCAGAACTTGGGGCTAGAGATGGGGCGAAGGCGTGGGAAATATGGGCAAGGACTCAGGGCCCACCGCCCCACATGGTCTTACAACGCCTGAGCTGGGGAGCAACAGGAAAAGGAAGGAACAGGTTTGCATACTCAGCATGCATCCATGAATTCATATAGACACTGACTAGGGACTTGGGTACTCTTAGGGCCCAAGGCAGACACGGTGTCCCAGTGGCACTGGGTAATTTGGGTCAGGAAATCATGACAGTAATTTGGTTCCAACTGACAGACTTAGGAGTTATTCTTCTAAAAATGACTGGAAGAACAGGGGATTGATTGACTCTTGAAGGAGAACATTCTTCTGGGGGAAAGAGATCTCCTAAAACTATGTGATCCTTCCATCCTCCGAGTTTCATGTAGTGTGACTTCAGTGTTATACTCCAAAAAGAGCACTAAGAAAGAAAACTTGTTTCAAGATTTCTCCCCACCAAGGATAAATATAAGAGGTTGGGGTGTGTGTGTGTGTGTGTGTGTGTGTGTGGTGTGTATTCACATGCATACATATACCCATTTGGTGTCTGAAAGATATTTGAGGTCAGATAAAGCACCCTTGCCCTGCAAAATCACCCGTTCTTTCCTTCTCCCGTGACTGTGCAAATATTTGATCTTTTTAAAGTAAAATTCATGTAGATGCAATGCCTCTTGAACAGAGATTGTTTTAGATTTAGATTTAGATTGAACCTGGATTGTTTTCCCAGTCCTTGGAGACCATCCCACTCAGATTCATTAATGGTTGGACTTCTCTTGGTATTTGCTTACATACCACGATCGGGACGATCGGGACGCGTCTTCAATATTTTATCAGGTTTAAAGGGTAGCGTTCATCTCATGGCATTGTGTGGCTTGCAGAATAGACTGGGAAGGAGCCTGTAATAAATGATGATATATCTTTAACAGGCATTCTGATATTAAAAGTTTGATTCACACGATAATGAGACTGTGGATAGGGGTCGTGCTGCTGGTTTATCTTGTATCAGGAAGATGCCAGTTATTACAGAGTAGCATACTTTCTTTAAGTGCATCTCTTTTAGCTAGTTTAATGGACTTTGGGATATAAAAATCGAATAGTCCTGACCTGTGTCTATGCTGCCCTTCATTCTAGAGAACTGGGCCCGTCAGCATCCATGTTAGCCAAAACAGATCTGGCTACGTCCATGGAATTTGCAAATTTCCTGAACTCTTCCTACAGCCAACATGTAGTACTCAGTGATTACGTTTTGTAGCTGATGTGGAGGAAGTTCAAATTTCTTAGCGTGCATGCTTTTTCTCACTTTGGCAAAAGTGACATTTCCTAGGCACTGTGCTGACGTTTGTGTCAGGTCACCAGATATGTTTTGTCCTGATTTTACAGGTGCAGTGACTGAGGCCTTGGGAGATTAAGTTGCAGGTTAGACAGCCAATGACAGAAGCAGCATTCAGGCCTGGAAATGCTGACTCTGGGTCCATTGTACTTTCCCCTGACCCGGGGGATTTGTGTGTTTAAGAAAGAATGTTCCTTAATGCATTGCTCATTTGCAATTTTTATTTTTATTGTCCCTGATGATTTTGTGCTGTACTTTACTGTTCAGAAGAACTTTAAGATTGTTTAAAAAATAAATAAAACTAAGTGGCTTTGGGAGATTGGTTCTGGAAACTCTTTAATGTGAATCTAAATATTTTAATCTCTTATTAGTTAATGCTGTTTTGATTTAGTCAAGAAGTGGCCTGGGCACAATAGAGTAAGTATCATCATTCCATCATTAATGTTTAATGCACAGTGTTTGGATTTGGAGACTATTGTTGTAGTAACCAGATCTCCTGGTGCAAAGTTCCCGGGATCCGAGAGGCGGGCTGCTCACCCAAACACACAAATTAGGCCTTGTAACTGGGGCACTGTGGGAGAGTTTCATTTGAATGCACTAAAACCTCAGTTTGTAACCAGTCTTATCTTTTCTCCTTGTCTTATTTTAAAAGAGAATATTCTTATTTTGTTGTTCTAAAAGACTCAATTTGAATGATATTAATATAATTTCTAGGTCCAAGAGGAAAAACAAAACAAAGTATTAAACAACAAAACAAAACATTGACCTAGAAATCAGGAGGCGTGGTGTCCAGTTTCAGCGGTATGACCTTGAGGGAGTCATTTAATGACCTTGGGCCTCTGATTTCTTGCTGTAGAATGAGAAATTTGAACTAGCTGCTCTCTGAAAGTTGCTTTCAGTTCTAAGCCCTACTTTTCTATTTTTGCTTCTCCTTATTAGACACAAGCATGAAAGAAAATGTCCCTCCCTTCCTTCTGCATTTGTCAAACTGGGCTATGTGCTATTAAGATAGAAAACAAAAACAATAACAATTCAGTGAATAAACAGAATGTAACTTCTTGCTTAACTAATTAACCTCTTGCTTCTACAAGACTCGGGTTCAGGCCCCTCTCACCTGCTGCTCCTCTGTCCTCCTTCAGGGCCTCAGAATCCTCGACAGGGTCCTCGTGAGGGCAGACAAGAATGGCTGAGGGTCTGGCAGAGGTCCAGAGAAGAGATCACATTCTATTGGCCATTAAAGTCACACAGTTCCACTTAGCTATTACTGGATGTAAGAAAGGTGGTTGATCCTCGATTGTCTGGGAGGAAAATAAAAAGATTTGGTGAATGCATAACAATGTCTCATCCATAGTTTACTCGTTATGAATATTGATTGAGTGGCTACATACAAAGTTCTGTAGTTACAAATGAACATGGCAGACTACTTTTTTCTTATGGGTCTTAATTCTAGTGGGGGAAATTATTTGTGCTTGTACGTGTGCATGTTAGATATGTATATATGTAATATATATGCTGATTAACTCTGGGTTAAAAATAATATCACAGGGCGATAACAGGTGATTTTTGATAATTTATTATACACCAAAGTTATACACAGAGCATCATTCCGAGGGCTTTGTGTGTCTATTCATATCCCTGTCATTTAACCCTTACGGTAGCCTCATGAACTGGATACTTTTAATGTACCCTTTTGGCTATTAGGAAGTCGAGTCCAGGGGAGGTTAAGCATTTCACCCAGATTCTGGCCACCAGAAAGTTGGGAGCCGAGACACAAACCCAGGCAGCATGGCAGCCAGTGCCGCAGCTTTCCTGCTGTTCTGAAAGTGTGCACCTGTGTGGAGGTGAGAGGCTCATCTGCTGTTTCTTTCTTGGTAACTGTCCATGATTAATTTGCTGAAAACTAAGGAACACATGAGAGGGAACGTGTAAAAGCACTTCGTAAACTGTAAAATACTGTAATACAGTATTTGATTTGAAAAAGCATTTTTCAAATCATTCCTGGCCTGAAAATCTTGGATGGCTTCCGGTTGTGTACAGTGTAAAACTCAATTTTACTAGAACTTCCCCATTTTATTTCTGTTTATTTCTCTCCTCCTCATAACCTACCATACTATACAGATCCCAGAATAAAGCAGGTCCCCGAAAAGGAGCCACATGTCCTTGCCCATTTGTCTATCCCATTGCCACGAATAATACGGAATTCGAGATGACTGACAAGACTCAGCTCTTCCCATGAGGTGCACGTAGCATGATGCTGCACCAGACAGTTCTCTCTTGCAGCTCTGTTCTCAGGAAACAGGAAGTGGCAAAGGAACAATAGGAAACATGCAGCCCTCATAGTTTAACCAGAAGATTTGGTGTCTTAGGGTCAGCAAAGCATCCCGTTCAAAATGGAGTTATTTTGTAATACTGCTGTGATGATTTATATCTAGATGTCTCCCCAAAGCCTCAAGCTCTCCTAGGCAGGGCTTTTAAAAGGTGATTGAATCACAGGGGCGCCAGAGTTAAACATGCTGTTAGGAGTTGGGGCCTGGTCAGAAAACATAGGTCCCTGGGATGACTGGAAGGTGTTTCTCCTCCCTGCTCCTCCCTGCCTGCTCTGCTGCCCTAACAGGAGCAGCTGCGCTCGGTGGCAGGCCCCTCTACCATGCTGCTTCTGTCCTGGAGCCAGCCGACCAAGGGCTGCAGTCTCTAAAATGTGAGCCAAAACAAATCTCTAATCCTTTGAATTGTGTCAGATACTGTGTCCTGGGGACAAAGAAAGTACTAGGACAACCACTATAAAGGTAATAGAACACTCTCCAAGACATAATGGTGGAAGTAGCTATGCATGGAGAGCTTCACCTAGTTGATTTGTGTGGGGGCAGGTTTAGCACATCTTTCGATGAGAGCTAAAGGAGAGAGCACACACAATTAATGAAAGCCCTGTGTTGCAGCAGAAGCTTATAACCCAGTATGGCAGGTGCTACCTTGGAGGACGACACGGCCAAATCTAGGGCTGCGTAGTGGGTGGTCTCAGCCAGTGCTTCCAAACATCTCCCAGGACCTGACTGTACAATATGCTTGTATTGCACAATGCTCTGTGCCAACATAAAGTGGATTTGCAATCATGAATATGAGGCTTGGGGAAAAACCTATTACCTTTTCTTCATGTGGTCTAAGTATGGTAGGGTGACTATACATGTATTTTGAGAGATATGAATTAATCAATTTTGATGGTTTTCAAATAACATCTTTGCTATTTTTCAATCTGAGAAACATAAACTTGCTCCCAGAAACCTTCTGGGTTTGAAATAGATATAATTTCTCATCCATCTTTTAATGGTGATTTCTTCAAAATCTTGACAGTCATCACAATTTTGCTCACATAAATGGGTGACTCAAAACTTAGAAGTGTACTTATAACCATTCAAATCTAATATTTCTTTGACAAATATCAGATATTTTAATATTAATATTTAATATTAACATTTCATGTGATAATGTGAAAGTGTTTCGATTCCAGTCAAAAAGTTCCTATCAAGTGTTGCAAAACCATCATAAAGCTCTGATTTCCAGAATGCTGTCAGCTTGCAGGTAGGTTGGATGCTACTCATTATTCATCAATTGCACATGGATATGTGATGTTAGGAGATGGAGCCTGGTCAGAAAGGTGGGGCCTGAAATTGAGGGTTTCTACCAGAGTCTGGCCTGGCAGAAGACACAGTTTAACTTTCCTGATCTCCAGTCCCTCCTTGAACCCTTGGCAGAGGAATCCCTCCATCTGTACCGCAGGCCACCTGTTCCTGTGTATATGGCAGGTTCTGCAGTAGCTCCTGCAAGGAAGCAGGATCTCAGACATTTCTCCTTGTGCTCATCGCTGGATGGGATCACAGGGGCACATTACTGGACACCACTCTACTTAGGCCACCCTCCGAGGAGCTCTGAAAGAGCATACGTAAGCCATAAACAACACCCTTGACCACAAGTGATCAATTTTACAGGCATAACCGTAACCTATAGGCCATATGTAATACATCACACTAGTTGGGAAATTCAGATCTAAGCAAGCATGATGAGCCTGTTTTCTGCTATTTCAGAGAGCTGCAAGCTACAAGTGACCAAATGGCCCAGTTCTGGCCAGTGAAACCCAGTTAAGTTGCCCAAGGGTAGGAGTAGTTAAGGGACTTTGTTTTCCTAATAAAAGAGGACAAGAGAGGATATCCTTGATACTGACCCTTCTCCCACACCTTCTGCCTTGACTAGGGATGTGTTCTGGAGGTTCGACAGTTGCATGATGTACAATTACACCAAATGTCTGGACCAATGCCAAGCCGTCTATCTCCAGATTTCTTATTATGCGAGAAAGATAAACCCATATTTAAGCCACTGGACATCAAACTGTCTGTTGTTTGTGTTCCGATTTGTATTCCTTATACATTTATTTACTCTATACCTAAGGACAAACAGGGAATGAAAGACGTTAAACTCCTTTGTCTCATTATCAAAATATTCCTTAGGACTTTTCCATTCCTGAGCAAGTATAATGCTAGTTCCACAAAAATTCTTTACGAAGAATAACTTAATCTTGACTTGGTATTTATGAAGTAGGCCTGGATATTCTGCAATGCATACAGCTTGTCCATCTGTCCCACGCATGCACTTCACTATAGCAAGGCCTTGATGTGCACAATCACGGTAAGCTGCACCTATGTGCATGGATTGGGCAACAGTACATCTACCCTCCTACATCGGTGTGGCACAGACTGAAAGGCTGAAGAAAGTCAAGGAGTTTCTCATGGTAGCTTTAGGAATTGTGCACTGGTTAGACCTCTACTGCTTCCAAGTAATAGTAACCCATTTAAACTACAGTTAGCCAAAGGACACTTATCAGAAGGACCTTGGGCTACCTTACGGTAAGACAATGCTGTGAGGAGAGGTGTGGTAACAGCAAGCCAGTAAGAGTTGCGTAAACAGGAAATGATCGTTTGCAGAGATTGCTTGCTTTCTTTCTTTCTTTCTTTCTTTCTTTCTTTCTTTCTTTCTTTCTTTCATTTCTTGCTTTTGCACTTGCCATGTAAACTTTCTCTGGCCACAGACTGAATTCCTTTGCTTGGGAGAAATAGCTCCTGTAGCTCCTGTAGGTTTTGTGTCTTTTCGATGCAGCTACCAAAGAAAGAGTCTAACTCCCTTGGTTCCCTGTCCAATTCCCAGTTGCTGGTTCTCATTGTTTCCTTGTCAATTAAGAGCAGAGTCTAAGAACCTACCACTAGAAACAGTGTCGTGGGACCTCTTGCAGGAGAGATGGATGGCGTTGGGAAGTCCCCCAGAGAAGGAAGTGGCAGGGGCTGTGAGCAGAGCTCTGTACAGAGTCACCACGGACACTGCTCCATGGTACCCTGAGTGTTTTGCTGACAGAGGAGATCCATAGGGAACACAGATCAGTGTTTGCTTAGGAAATGAATGTGCAGTTGGGCATTAAAATACGGAACTATTACTTCCTACTCTAGATTGTTACATTCTTTTTTATGGTCTTGTTCTGCCTTCTTTGTAGCAGTTCTCTTTTCTTTCTTGGAGTCTTGTTGAGAAAAACTGTCCTCTTGTTATAAAGACCTTAAAACAGTTACCAGATTACCTGGAGGGAGTTTGGGGGGAAGAATATTTTCTAACCTCACCTGGAGGTGTACTATCCCAATAGCTTTCAAACACATGCTTTGGATCACCTAAAGATTTTAAGAAAAATAAAGCAATGATCCTTCCTAGAAAACGTATGTGTAAAATCAGTCCAAAGAGAGTGGAAAATCATTAGAAACACGACAAAATACAATTTTACTCTTGCTGACGGCTTATTCTCACATTTTGAATAGGAAGACCTACAAGCTGAGCCATAAAAATCATAAAATTCTTCAGCATTATAAAATTACTTTGACCTAATCTTTAGTGAATAATCTATTTGTTTCTATTCCAAGCTTTCAATAAAAGAAATCATCATTCATTCACTCGTTTGAAAAACATTTGTTGCCATCTGCTATCTGCCTGACTTTGTGCCAATCTTCCCACTGTACTTTGATCTCTTGGAATGTTTTAAGGATAAGTGACTAGATTTCTATGAGGTAGTTTTAGAGATACCAACTATTTCCCTCTAGTGATCATTTTCTACTCATTCCTCTTTTCAAAATCCTACTCTGCCTCCGGAAGTAGGAGGTTTGAACATCAGTGCCTCTGACTCCCCAGACAGACCTGATGGGGTTTGGGAGAAACACTTGGCCGGATATGGTCAGTGAGATTCTCTTTCCTGGGGAATTGGAATAGAAAGATGGCGACATCAGGGGTTGGTGACGGTTGTCTGAATTGAAACACCGTAGATATGCTGGCAAGTGAAGGCCTTATTCTGGAGCAGAAATGATGGGCCCGCATAGAAGCAACTGAGAGAGTATACAAATAGTGCTCACACAGAGAAGCAGACGCAAAGCAGAACAGAACACCTATGGCCTTAGAGACAGACCAGCTAGAGCAAGTAACCATTTAATGACTTTCCAGAAGCCCCTTGTAAGCTCTATAGAACCTAGTTGGGCTCCACAAGCTACCTTTTATACTCTTGCAAAAAAATCTGTTACTTGAACTTTCTTGATGCGGACCTCCCTTTTGAGACAAGAATCTCACTGTATAGTCCAAGCGGCCTAGAGCTTACTACGCAGGCAGGCTGGCTTCAAATTCACACTCTTCTTGCCCAAGTGATGGGATTATAGGCATGTGCCACTGCATCTGGCTCAAGGGATCTTCTTTCTCTAAGCAAACCCACTCACTCTAGGAGATGAATCAACAAAGAGCAAAGTCAGTGAGCCAGATTTAAGTAGAGCATGCTCCACTGAAAATAACACTTGTATAAATCATAATGGATTGTGTAACCAATTTTAGACACTCAGGACAATTTTCTTCTTGTGGAATTCACATCTTCTTAAGGAATAAGAATTGTTATGAATGAACTGGGGTATTCCTATGTGATTCATTTAAGGAACACGTAGGCAACTCTTCTGAGAAAGGTACGTACTTGAGACCTTTTACAACCCATTGGGTCTATATTGTAATATTGATTTCAAGAAATTAGAAGATTGCCGACAGTCGCTATGATTCTACTTCCCAATGGAGCCAAGGAAATATGATGCGAATGAAGGCAAAAGAAACTCAGTGGTTACTAAGAGCTTCATGGCTTTATTTCCACATTTAAATATGACCATTCTCAATAAAAATATCATTTTGCTAGGTCTGCTACCTAATGGACAAGTATTTTTCAGATGTTATACTTTCCCATCCTTTCAGTCATTTCTAAAAAGCGCTACAATTGCCAAAAGGAAGTAACTTCTAGAGACTCCAAATTTTTATGATTTCATAATAAATATTCAGTCATGTATCATTTAACAATGGGCATATGTTTGGGATCATGTCATTAGGTGATTTCGTTGTTGTATGAATGCTATAGAGTGTGCTCAGATGAAGATGACTATGACGTCACAAAGCCGTATAATCTTATGGGGCCACTATCACGTGTGGTCCATTTTTGACCAAAATGTTACACAATGTGTGGCGGTACATAGGTCCCAAAACATAAGACAAGATGATCTGATAGAAACTACTTTTGGGGGGTAAAAAAATAGAATTTGATCTAAGAACCAACCAATAACTAACCACAATAGCAATGTAAGATGGGAGAACATTATGAAGATCCAGAGACACACAGGTATGAAAGGTACAATAGAGATTAGAGCGGTCTGTACTCCTACTATGAACGTGACATCGTAACTTTTTTTGTAGCCAATAGTAATGGCTTTTGAAATTGCAGATGAATGTGGAATGGTCATTCCAAATACTCTCTTGGGAACTATGAGAACACTGAATATTTAAATGCAAATGTAACAGATGGGATTGCCTTAGAAAGGCACTCATTTCCTCCAAATTGTTGTTTCTGTCCCAATTTCAAGCAGTCTGTCCCTCTGGTCAGGCTATGTGTCAGATGATGTGTCCTGCTACTTGGCTGTAAGGCCGCAGGACCAGGCGGATGGGTTGCCTGGTCCTGGATGTTTGAGAACATGGAAAAGGACAGAAAGGAAAAGGCAGGTCATCCATCCCCTTTATGTTTATTTTGTGTCTGTTGTGTGTTCACTGTCCAAGGTTTTGGGCATAGGGGTGAATAAAATTGAAAATGTCTTTTCTCTTGTGGAGCTTACACTCTATGAGGGGGAGTCAGACCATAAAAATAACAACTAAATATAAATCATATTAGAAGGTGGTAAATGCTGTAGACAAGAGTCTGGCGAGGGTGATGTGATTTTGGACACAGTGTGACTTCCATTTTCTGAGGCTCCTCTTGGCTGCGATTAGATGGTTACATTAATTCAGGTGAGAGAATCGGGTGGCTTGGACAGGTCCTAACAGTGAAACCAGTACTAAATAACAGCTGGATTCTGATTTTGCTGGTAGATCAGATCTTGAGTGTAAGAGAAAATGGAAAGTGAGGGGGAAAAAAGAATAAAAGCTATAAGAGCAAGGAAATGAGGGAGCTATGAAGAACATAGCAAAACCTTAGGCATTCTCAGGGCAGACTCCAAGATTTGATTTCCTGAGTAGCTGACAGGTGACTCTTGGTTCATGGATGTAACTGGGATGTGAACTTAGGAACATGCTGTGTGTCCTGACCGTTCAGATCTGCAAATCCCAGACCTCCTTACAGAGCAGCTCTGAGGCCAATCCACTGTGCAGATGTGAGACTGGCGCCTCAGTTGGAAAGTTGTATGGGTGAAGGGTGGGAGTTAGTGATGGTCTGGAAAGGAGAACAATCTCATCTCCTTTATCTTCTAGATAAAGGTGCCCAAGAGAGCTTAAGCTTTGCTTTACAAGGGCTGATGAGACTATACAAAGAATAGATGTCAGCGTCCCCAACCCAGCATTTCATCATACAAATGTTACATATATTATTTGCATTTGAGTGCTTTATTATATTGGAATTGCAGTGATATTAACATTTGTACAAATGCACAAAATCTTGTCTCTTCTTGCTAGAAAGAGATGTAAAAATCTGACCTAGTCGAACAGTCTTAATGAACTCATTGTCCATTGGTAACAATAAATGTGTTCACAATGCAACAAAAAGCTTAACATAAAATTAAACATATTAAATGCTGCAGCAAATATTTACATGTATGTACCCCCGATTTTTCTCCTTCCAATAGGAAGGTGGTTGCTTTACAAATAGACAAACAAACACAGATGCTTTGCTGTTTACAATGACGAACAACCCCAAGTCCAGAACTTAAAGTGACAGCACCTTTTTTTTTGGGACTTCCTTAGTCAACCCTTACTTTACACAGTGCTAAACTTTTTTTTCTTTTGTTTTTTGGACAATATTTATATTACAATTGTCCTAGAACATTATGTCTGAACAGAGCCGTTTTTTTCTAGGCCTTTTCAGATTTCTCCAACCTTCTGTTCTCTCCAGGGAGGACACTTCAAGCATTTCTCCCAAACAGTCTTCCAAGGCAGCCCTCCTCTCTCTGGGAGGCAGGTGGGGCTTAGTGGAGCTTAGAAGGAAAGGGGTGAGCAGGTATCGTCTGCTGGCTGGTTGGTTGAGAAGGGTTCTTTCTCTTAAACCCCCTGTCTTTGGGCACCATTGATAACCTTCCTTGTCCCCTTCAGTGTTGGTAGCATTGGCATCCAAAGGAGGAAACTGGAATCTAATGAACTTATTGTGTGGAAGATTTTAATGATGTATTTAAAGCTAATTTATTCAGATCCCACATTCTCAGTCCTGAGGCTAAATGATTTTATCTTAAAAAAAATCCTTATAAAGTTCTATAATATAAAGCTTGATGTAATTAAACCTTAAGTGGCTTACAAAGAACTTTCTAGATCCTGGTTTCTAATGAGCTAGACCTTGTAAGCTGGTCTGAATATAGCAGTAGGTAATTATTGATTCCTTTCTGACGATAAGTTTGGAAAAGTATCAGAGTGCCACTTAAGAGTATTCATCTTTCAACAATTGCTGGCAATTTGGCTTTACCCCCTTCTTCAGCTTCGCTTAAATATTTTTTCTCAAAAAATAGACTATTTATAAGGAAAAAAATATATAAACACTCTTTAAACAATTTGGCTACAAGCATTACATCACTGAAAAACTCCACAAGAAATAGTAAAATATTTTGAATGGACATACAACTTTCCACTTTCACAACATGACAAGCTAGGTTTTTTGTTTTTAAAATGTCTTTGTGTATTCGTTTTGGTATTGGGTTTTACTTGTGAGTTTATTGCTCCTATGTCGTCTTATCCTTCATTAGTCTATAACTGTAAAATAGAAGTGCTGTCCCTAATCATGTTACAAGGCCACATTGTAATTCTGAGACCTAGGATGAAA
This sequence comes from Hystrix cristata, assembly GCA_004026905.1. Lineage (NCBI taxonomy): Eukaryota > Metazoa > Chordata > Mammalia > Rodentia > Hystricidae > Hystrix > Hystrix cristata. The sequence goes on along the minus strand of PVJO010005386.1, from coordinate 51,802 downwards.
TCAATAGGGCCACTGTTCCGTCAGCAGCCTCAGAGAGACTATGGTTAGGACAGCTGTCAAACATGCACCATGATGCACAAAAGAATAAGTCTCCTGGCTTATTGAGGACACTTTGGTTTGGAGGATGAGATAGAAAATTCTTAAGTGTAGCTTAGCTGCTGCCTCACATCTGTTGCATAATATAACATTCTTAAAAAACATGCTATGGACAAGGGGATAAAGAGTATAAACCATATAGCGTACTGGCTCTTCTTGGCATTCTTGTAGCAGGCTTCGCCTAGGCTGATGTGAGAAACACGTCTTAGCTATGCTACTCATGAACGCACACAAATGTACCTGGTGCAAATATTCTGTAAAGTATTTTAAATGATGCAGCTCAAAGCCTTAGAGGAAGGGTAGAGGAGTGGGGGTTGGGGGTGGGGGTAGGCAAAGGCAAATTTAAGGACAGGGAATAGGTTAGAAAGAGAACAAGGCCAATAGAAAGGGATCAAAAAAGCTAAAGTGCAATTTTAAAATATAAATTATTTTCAGAGCAGAAAAGAGATCCTAAATTGCTACGGTTCACATAGGCACGGTTTTATTCAAATTTAAACGGGTTATTTCCTTTCCCTTCTCCGATATCCTGCATCATGGAGCTTGAATGCATGTTGTTGGGAAGGGACGAGAAACTCTGAGGAGGCTGGTAGTGCAAGGCCTTCTGGGAAATTGGGGTGCAGTAGAGTGAAGCAGAGATGAAGCTGACTTTATATTTTTATAATAAAGCTGTTCCAGTTATAGTTACTGATTCCCTTCAGCTGAACTCTGCTTTCTAAATAAAAGAGCTTACTTTAAAAATGAAAAGAAGAAATGCATGTTAAAAAAAAAACCCTGTTCAGAATGCAGATAAAAAAATAACAGAGCAATAAAAATGTCTATAACCAGAGATCTATGCAAACATTTCCACCAGATGATGGGGAATAGCCATCTGAAACCCTGAAAAATGAAAATACACACAACAAGAGTAGTTTATTATGGACTAATACTTTTTAAAAAAACAAGTAGAACCTCCAGAAGAATACTGTTCAAATGGAATGTTTAAAAATAACATTTATTAATAAATATCTTATAAAATTCTAAATTAATAGATTCCTGTTCAAATTTTGCTTTGGTCCTTGAATTCCACTGTATACACACATACATACATATATATTTTCTTAGATGGTTTTATTAACCAGAAAGAAGCACATTCTACCCTAATTGGGTGGCTAGTTTTATAGCAATTACTGATGCTTAAAACCCCCCCAGCCAAACGCTGGTCTTTTACTGTAGCTGGTTTATGATTTTAATGACAAACTCAACTAACCCACTAAGATTTACTTAACTGACAGGCAATAACCACCTGAATATTCACCACTGACACCTCGCTGTGGGAATATGCGCTGCTTTTAATTTCATTAAGTAGATAGATAGGCTCCGAGGCACTTGAGCTCCGAGTAAGCCACCTTAGTTATTATGATTCACCTTAACAGCACACACGCTGCTCGTCTCCCACGGGTTGCATTAAGAAGGTGACTCGCATACACTGATGTAGGGGCAGGAGCGGGGCGAGCAGGAGTGCAAAGGGAAAACATCTGACTTAACGCCTAGCTTTGAAATTAGTACATTCATCCATGGCTGGGATTTTTCACTCTACCTGTGGCATCATAGATTGGGAAACGTGCCAAACAGGAACAGTTAAGATGTAGAGGCCTCCAGTCAGGCGAGGACTCACCCAGCTGAAATGCTTCAAGTATACTACCTAAGTTGTTGGCTCACAGCACATCAGGCAGGGGAGACATCATTTAAATTCCCAGCAGGCTGGCAGTGACTTCAGAGGCAGATCTTGGCAATAAAGAAAGCCACACAGATAAAGAAAGCCACACACAGGGACAGGAAGTGCCTGCGGGACCTTCCCTCCTCAGCACTGGGGCTCTCCAGGCCCTTACCACTGATTTGCAAAAGCTTGGGGGGCTGTGTCACTGACTGGGAGAGGAGAAGGGGTTAAAAGATGTTCTCCAAGATTGGCTACAAGTAGGGCAAGAAGTATAGGAGGTCATTTCAGGCAGATTCTGTGCCCTAGACCTTTAGGTGAAATCCTTACTATTGATAGGCCAAGTGTTGGATTTGACCAAAGAATCTTGTTTGCTATTTCAAGAACTCACAACCAGCTGGCACCTTTCATTGACTGTATTTCTGTACTGTGAATGAACATACCTAAAGGCCCTGCGTATGACAAGAAGGCAGTTTGCCCTAATTATATAAGTTGAGGACGATTTGCTAATGTGTGTGGTTGGTTTGCCTATTTAGCATAAAGAACAGACATAATTGAGCTATAAATAATGCACATCAGTCAAATCGTCGAGTTGCTGAATTAAGAAAACTCAGGCAAGTTCATAACTGCAAAGACTTTCAGGTTAACAACTAAGTATTTCAGTCAAGAAGTGAAAGAGAAGTAAACTAAACCATAATTTTAGTGAATTTTAGTGACAGATCACTCCCTGGACTTCCTAGTATTACTAGTGGATTTTTAAAAAATCCGTTTCATTAAGTGCTATGCATGCAGTAAAGAAAAGTTTTTGTTTACTTAAAGCAAAACATAAAATAAAAATAAAATTAAAAAACCCAAATAATCACTTTCATTAACTTTTTTTTTTTTTTTCATTTTTTTGGAGTCCTAGGACACAGATGGTCCTGGGAAGGAATTCTGAAAGAAATTTTTTTTGATTTTAAAACAAAGATACAAATGTTAATCTCTTTTCAAAGCTAAGTCTTAACCATTTCTTAGGAATCCAGTTAGGTTAAACCATTCTGTTACTGCCAGAATTTAAAAAAAAAAAAAACAAAAAACCAAACTATTCATTCAGTATTTAAAATACTTGAAAATGATATGTTTGTCTTAAATATAATAGAAAATCCTTTTCATTTTCATTTTTTTCTTTTCTTTTTTCTTTTTTTCTCTTTTTTTTGCATTTGTTTTGATAATTAGACCATATATCCAAGTCCTAGATTTTACTGAACACTCAAAATCACCTTTTGAAAGCACTGCATACATGGAAAGATTGTTGATAAATACTGATTTAAAAGTAAGTTATTAGATAAAACTGAAACTAGTTATAAAAATCATGCTTCATAGCCCTCATATCTTTTTTCCCTCCAAAATAGATTCTTATCCTTTAGTGACAGAGAAAAAAACACATCCTTCCCTTTTCTGAACTCTTATAAAAGTGACACCTTTTGTAAAATACTGTTCTTTTAAAACCCATAAACACTCACGCACACGCACGCACACATTAGGAGGTCGAGCATTCAAACGGACATGAAACCAGCACCTGCTTAGACCGCTAGAGAGGAACATTAGCCCCTATTATTTGTGAAACACGATATTAAAGCCCTAGCACAGTAGAATGGCTCGTTTCAAGGAGGCACGACTGTGGTTTGGGTCCTATCTGCTTTTTATAATGGGCAAGTCCGTGTTAAATGGCTGAAAATATAAATCAGAATTATTCAGAAGAGTGGAGTAGCCTGTGCCACATCCATGGGATTCCATCGGCAGCCAAAGCGTGCTGTGCTGTTCTGGGGGGCTGAGAGCAGCCTAGGGGAACACTGGGCTTGCTTTCTCTCTTTGTTTCTCCAGTACGTGGTCTGCTTTCACCCACCAGAACAGCAGAGCTGGTTCCACAGGCTTAAGGAAAAAAAAAATCTTAGGCTATTAGCAGCTGATGACTGAACAATGTAATCTGTATGGTGAATAGAGCCCTTCTGAATTATTATATAGTACATGGATTCTCAACATTATAGACTGGCCATATAAAACCAGTTGTAACTCAAGGGTGTGATGTTAGAGTCCTGCATCATAATTTGGACTTTCACAACTGGGGCTTACAAAGCTCCCTTCCCTAGTGCCTCCACAGCTGGCACTCAACAGTGCTTCACCTATAACTAAACCACCTTTTTATTTGCTCTGATTATTAAAAACATTAAATCAGGCACATTAAACATCTCCTGGTTACTATTTTGTGAAAAGCAAGAGTGGAATGAACTCCAGCTGTGGGTTACAAGCAAGTGCAGCAATGGCTAGATTTGCATTTTTGAGGTTTGCTTTTCTTTTCTTTTAACATTATTTTCTTCTTCACATGCAGTGCTAAGGGGGTGGTGGTGCAGAAAATAGTTCAAATGAAGAGTAAACAGGGAGCCCAAGATATAAAGTGGGAATGAAGAGGAAACCGGACATCTGAGGAAGTGGACAAAGAGGAGGAGGAGAGTGGTAAGATTCTTGGTGGTTTTATTAGGACATTGATAGATCTTGTAACTTTTTGTAGTCAGAGAAAAAAGTTGTTGGAAAGGCTGTGTGTTCTCTGGGATTCTGGTGACATCACAGCGCAAACTCAACATGAGTTACAACATCATCAGATTTCCTACCCAGTTATCTTGGATCCGGCTCACGTGACATCTAGGTATGCCTCATTTTGGCTAAAAGCTGTGGTTTAACAGGATTCATTGTTTCAGGCAAAGGGCTGGACTGATAAGAATGAAACCATGGCTATATACAGAAAAGGTTCTGTTTATAAACAAGTAACTGGTACCAGAAAATTGGAGGAAAGCACCAAAGCATTTCCCAAGCTGATAGATATTAATTGCATAACTCCCTTTTTTCTTATATAACTAAGTATAAAAGACAACATTTTCCATAATAACTATAAAAATGAAAGCCAGTCTTTGAAGGGCTGAGGAGTCTTCCAGGTCTGAGTGAATTCTAAAAATGCCCTTAAGAGAAAAGGATGCATGGTATGCTACAGCTCTTCTTGGAGGCGAGGTCGGACCCGTGCACTTTAAAGAATTGGATTCAGGTCTGTTCTGTGAGTAGTGAGTTGGCTGAGGGTGGAGCTTCCTACGACCTCGCTGACCGATGAGGAAGTAGTGATGGTGTTATGCTGGATGACTTGCTGCTGCGAGCAAGCTGGGACAGGACTTGCGGGAGGGCTGCTCTCCGGACCTAGGAGAAAACACACACACGCACACAACAATGTAGCTCTTTCTTTTGTGGACTTGAGAACTCCTCAGAAAAAAAATCAGTACTAGACATTTTCTTGACAAAGAAGAGTTTTGCACATTTTCTTCTGGAAGTTAATTTCCAAACTTCACTTTAATCTGTAGTCACAAAGATATGCCTTTCAGGTGTACAGTTCTGAGCAAAGCCACGCATTTTGCAGCAGCAGGATGATTAGATGTGTTTTAGTCCTGGTATGTGAACTTCCCATCTTGTATTTTCAGATAGCCATCTGTATATCAAATGTGGAAAAATACTCACCATGTGGTGGGAGAATCTGTGTTGCTCAATCTAAAAAATTATTTGAAAATAAATTGACCTTCGGCCATGAATCACTGCTCCTCCCACCATCCCCTACTCAACTTGCATTTAACTCATTGACACTGCAGATGCAGAAGTTGCCTATCAGTCCACTTTTCCTACTGGTAAACTGAGAACAGGTCACCAGTGAGTAATAGACAGTGTATCCCAAGGCACTGGAAGTGATTCATCCAACGCCTGCCTGCTTCCCAGCCCACGGAGTTCTCAAGAAGATGGACAGGCCACTGGTAATTGGCTTCCATCAGGCTATTTTCTTCCTGGCTTCAAAATTGGACTTTGGTAGGATTTTGCAATATAAAATGCCAGGGAAAGTACAGCCAGAAATTATCAGGAGGTGGTGAGCACGGTGCTGGATCGGGGTCAGGAAAGAGGGATCCCCCTGGTAGAAAGGTCTGGCAGTCATTCAAGAACTCCAGCACATATGCCTGGAAGCACAATCTACACTTCGTTTTTGCTCTTACAATAAAATTCAATGCAAAATTGGTGGCAAAAAATTGGATACACACATACAAAGTGAAAACAGTGACTTACTTAAATATCCTTGTGATTCTTTCTGCATGGCTGTTATTGGGCAGTCTTTGTGTGTTAATAACAACTGTTTCAGCTGGGCCACTTCATTTTTCAACATGGAGACTTCATTCTGGAAAGAGACAAATAAAAGCCATGCTCAGGAGACCAGAAGATACAAACCTGAAATTCCATGCACTCTCAACAGTAAGAGTGGCGAATGTAATGCCCAAATGACATTAAGGATATTACTGAAAGGGGTACATCTGAAAATCTGCAGCTTGCCTTCAGTGTGGCCCTCATGTTTACTGGGGCCTTTCTGAAGAGATTAGATTTTAACTCCAGTGTAAAAGGCTACATCACACCTTTTAGGTGATGGCTTTTGGAGCAGGTTACGTAAGTGAGAATCTCCTTCCCATACTTACTATGTGACTCTAGATTGACTTCCACCAACATCATTTCTCGGATAAATGGTACAAAATTATTTGAGTTGTTCTGAGGATTAAAGGGGGTAATAGATGCAAAACACTAGAACAATACCTAGCACAGAGCAAGCACCAATAAATTAGAGGAGGATGTGAGGGTGAGACATGCACTGGGGAGAATTATGTGGCAGGATCGGTGGCTTCCATGTGAAATGCAGGACAAATAGGCTCACTAACTTATCATCAAATTTCCACATGGCCTGCACTGGAACAAGCACACCCCTCCGCCTGCTTGCCTCCTCACTTGGGTGTGGAACCTGGGGGTGCACGTGTTGGCCATGTACCGGCAGGAAGACGCCAGCCCAGGAGACCAGAGAGGCTGTGACTGGATTCATTTGACAAGTTTATTAACTAGTTTGAATAATTTCAGTCTATAATCTTCATCTCCATATTCGGGTGCTATGGATTTTGTTTTTTCTTTCTTATTTACTCAGATAAGTGCCTCAAATTTCTACTTCATGTGGTAATTCAAAAAAGCATGCTCACAGCTTCGTAGAATAACGTGCTTGGCACCCATCGTCTACAAATAGAACTGTAGAATAGATGGTTTGCTTGAAGGTGCTTCCTCTTGATAAAAGAAAACTATAAACATCATGCTATCTAAAATAAGCAGTTTTAAAACTGTGATAAATAATACCCTCTCTCTGGCCAAGGTTCATTTGTGGCTGGCAGACATTATATTTCCCATGTAGGAAACCTTAAAAAAAAAAAAAAAAGCATACACACAGAAAAGGGCATTTATTGTTGCTATCATTAAGTTGAATCTACACTTGCAATATGAACTTGACTTTTCAGGCATGTATTTATCACCTAGAGAAGTAAGTGTGGGCTTCTAAAAGTTACTTAAAAGATGGGAACCTGTGTTAAAGAATCGCTCTCCTTTCTAAACTCCTTTGGAACACTCCATGTAACATTATAAGCAACTGCACACTGCGTAACATTAATAAAAAAGTAATAAAAATCTCATACTCAAAAGCTTTTCCCTTTCTTCACCAACTACAAAATAAAAATGCCTATTTCAGAAATTAGCTTTAATGATAAATAAATCACCTAATTGCACAATAGCTCTTAAATCTGAGAACATTCATGAAGGCAAAATGCTCCTCCTACTTCCCAATAAGTATGATTGATAAGGGCCCCTGTAACAGCTCAAACTGACCCTTGTCAATGCCAGAAGCTAAGTGAGACAACTTTATTTATAGGGTAGTTTATTTTAGCCTCAAACACTAACTCTTTCCTCTCCGAAATTTTGCCTAAATTCAGATAGCCTTTGTTGTTTTCCCCAGTTCCCTCTCTGCTTAAAATAACATGTATAAAAGAAAGCCACTACATGAAAGAAATATGTAGTTAGAAACAAAACAAAGAGCAGAAAAGGAAACTAAGGTGTGTGTGTTGTGTGTGTGTGTGTGTGTGTGTGTGTGTGTGAGAGAGAGAGAGAGAGAGAGAGAGAGAGAGAGAGAGAGAGAGAGAGAAAGAGAGAGAGAGAATGAAACAACATGTTATTTGCATTTGGGCTATAGAAGTAACACCTGTCTGAAATTACCACTCCCAGGCACCTGCCCCCTGAATAGAAGCTCTCAGCTACAGATAATGTAGGCAAGAGTTCTTCGAAAGTGGAATCAAGTTCCAATTTTTAGTGAATCCACACTTGCCTACTCAGACCTAAAAAACAACAAACAAGGAAAGTATTAAACTCAAACCCTGTTTTCTTGCTTTTTGTACTTTGGGAAGAAAAAATAAGCCCTGGTGGCCATCTTAGAGAGGGCAAGTTTAGGCTTCATTTCTTCCCATCCTACATCCTGCACAGTTATACCCATGATAGGCAGCATTCAATCTCCAGGTATGAAGAGTTCATTGCCTCTTTTTAAAGAAAAATAAAATCATGGGTTCCATTTTCAAGGTTTCTACAGCTGCAAGGAGCATACCCCAAACTATTTCACAATAAATCTTTTTGTTCTGTAAAAGTTGTACTATAAAACAGCTTCAACCACAGCTCTGAACAGCATATCTGGTGTCCTGGAATATCACCAGAGCCCCATGCAAAATATATGACATTAATGGCATTTTATGTATGGATAGCAAAACACTACTAATAAACCAGTATGTTTTAACTATATAGAAACCAAAGTCCTGAGATTGTAATGGTCTGTAAAAACACAGGGAGACAGTGAACACTGTTAAAACTGACTGTCACTGACAAATATGGTCATATTTCTTAACGGAACCTGTTTGTTCTTATGTCATGTGGTCAACCTATGGCTCAAAAATGGCCAATTAATATCCTCAGTAGAGAAGAACAATCAGCTTCTTGTTTAGATCACAAGTAAAGGCCTCACAATCAGAGAATTTATCAGGCAGCAGCCAGTAGGAAAAGCTCTCAACTAGGGGTAACAGGGTTTGAGGGCAAGGGCATAGCTCTGGGGATAGAGTGCTTTCTTAGCTTGTGCAAGTCCCTGGGTTCAATCCCTACTGATTAAAAAAAAATAAGGGCAAGAGAATAATAGGGCTTTCCTTCCTAAATTGCTGCACTAAGTATGAAACAAGAGGTTTGGCCTAGTTTCCTTCCAGACAGACAGCCTCCTATTCTATGATTGTTTTTGTGTGTCTTGTATCCCTTCTACTAAAAAAAAGCTAATTACCTGAGTATTAATGAAACATTCCATCTTGATTTTATCAGTTTACTACTAATACTTTTGCTATTCTCAGAAATGCTTGTATTTCAGATCTTATATTCCACTTGGAAGCTAGTTTTTAACACCTCTTGTACTGTCAGATCTTATCAAGGCGCAGTCCAAAGCAACACTGACAGTTTCATCTTAGAGAAAACTTTTGTACGCCACACATTCATCTATATTGTTCAGAGTCTGTGGAGCCTTCGTCTGATTCCATAAGGGGTCTTTGGCTTAAGAAAGGTCAAGAATCCCTGCCCTAGAGAAAGGAGAATGAGGTGTGTGCTGTGCACATACAAAATCACTGTAAAGATTCCCCACAGAAAGATTGATTGATGTATGAGATGCAGAAATCCTAGGCTGTATTTTAAGTAAAAATCCTTTTCAAGATAATGTAAGCAGGACTGCCTTGAATTCATTTTGGAAGAGAACAACCAGATAGCAAATATTTCAAAATGCATGAAAGAAATCAAATGTGGCCTACAAGTCTAGCACGGAAATAAAAGCCAGAACTTCTGGAGACATGACCCTTCTCTAAATTATCTTGCTTTATGAATTGAGAAAAATCACCATTTTTAAATCCCTCTTATGTAGGTTATCTAGGCCTTACTATAAAAATACTTTGCAAATGTAAAGTATAAATCATTATTGATTCTTTTGCTGAAATCAACCCTACGTTTTTTTCATTTTTCTAAGTCAATTTGGGTTTGCTACTCCAAAGCAGTTAGTCACTTACATAGAGACCTTAAAATGGTAAATCCCATTGGATTGATCTATTTTTAAACCCGTAAATTTGCTTAGGGATGAAGTAGTACCCCTATAGAGATATTCAATACTGCAATAACATTCTTTAAACAAGCACTCCAACAAGTCCCTAATAGTTACATTTATAGTTTTTGGCTTGGGGGATATCATTTGATTATATGGTAACTCCAGAATGATTTTTGGTGTAAGCAATAGTTTGTGCCCCCAAAATAATTATCAAAATGGGTCCTACAATGTCCCCTTTTTTGTATATTAGCTGAGACCAGGTTTGGTTGATTTTGAAACAAAGGACTTTAGATTTGTCAAGCAACAGTTCCCATCTGGCCTATTCTCTTGCCAAGTTCCAGACCTGGGCTCGTGTGTCTAAAATTTCAGCGGCAACTGAGACCATGTGTCTTTGCACACTAAAAAGGAAAAGCAATTATTTCCATGGGTGACCAGATGATTTCTATATCCTCTACTGAGTACCATATCAGCAGTGATCTTACTCTTTATCAGAAAAATGATTATTGATTCCTTCAGTTTAAGGACTTTCTAGAATAAAAGGTCACAAAGCAGTGGGTTAGGTGGATGGGAGGCTTGTCTGAGTCCTCGTTCTGCTACTAACTGGTCGTGTGACATTTGGGAAGACTCTTCACCAAATGTCAGTTCCTCCCTTTATAAAATGTCAGATTGGGTGGCTTCTAATTTTTCCCTAATTCCTATACCTATGTTGACCTCATGGTCAGAGATTTGTTGTGAGACTAGGAAATGAAGTCTGGGGTTTTGATTTTGTTTTCTTAGGTCTGGATTTTCCAATCTGAAACTGGGCAGCCTCACTAGAAGGTTCTGTGTTGGAAAACAACTCAAAAGTGGCAGGCGGCCATGTAGACCTTGGGTATTCCGTTTGGCTGGAGTTCGTTTGCTTAGCACCTTCCATTTCTGTTTACTTAAAATTTGGCTCAATGAACCAGCCTCAAAAGAGACACCTTTTTCTTTTGACAAAGGTCCAGTGAGAGGGAAAGGGTCACTCAAAGGTAGCAGAATTGGCTGCATCCTCTCCAGCATCACAGGGCGTGACACAAAACACTCAACAGCACAGAAAAGACTGATGGGACTTCCATCCCTCTAAAGCAAAGCAGTGGCTGGAAAATATCAACAATTTAGTCTTCTCAGAGTTTTTTCTCTTCCTTTAGTACTGTGTTAATAACCATACATTGGTGGCCGTCTCATGGGTCAGGTAGGATTTTTCCCCCTGCGTTTCAGGAGCTAGTTTTAGTATCTCTTTCCCTTAGACATTTTTGCTGTAAAGGTAGGTAAAACCAAAAGCAAAACAAACAATCCTACAATGGAGTAGGGCCTAGTAAAGGGTAAATTTACCTTATGTGTTTCCTGAAAGCAATCATAAATACATATATACCAAGTCATGAACATATCTGAGCTCAAATTCAACTAGCATCTTTGTTGGCTCCCTGCTGTGACCTTTTTATGTTCCATGCTCAAGGATTACGTGCATGATCCTTGAACATGAAACAGTAATTCTGTAAGGACTCATTTTAGTTAATGCCGATTTAAAGACTTGTTGGAACGATATATGTCAGCTGGCCACTCACAGACCCTTCATCTAAGGCAGTGGTTCTCGACTCATTCCAGTTTTGTACCACCACTGTGCTCCTCGCCCCAATCAGGGGACACCTGGCAATGTCTGGAGACTTTTTGGTTGCCACAACTTGGGGTGTGGGGTTATGCTCTTGATTTCTAGTGGGCCGAAATACTGCTAAATATTCTACAAAGCACAGGGCACCACAAAAAAATGATTGGGACTAAAAGTGAATAGAGCCCAGATGAGAACACGTGCACGTTTCTACCGTCCTCCTGCAGCCCTAGAGCTGCTAGCCAAATCCTGGAGTTTCCCCACTTCAGTTATTGTAGAACCAACCACTGCTGCCATATTTGCTTGGTCCACACAGACCCGAACTTTTATTTACTTAACACGCCTGTGCAAATGGATTCATCTTAAAATGATTTAGCCTTACCCTCACCAACAATATCTGTGAAATTGCAGGTTTGATCTTCTAATTCCATTTTCAATACACGTCAAAATATAAATGTGACTATGAATATTAATATGTTTATCCATTTTCTACCTAAAAGTTTTTCACAGACTACTGTGCCTGCCAGATTCTAGAAATGGCTTTAAAGGTGTTTAGGTCCAGCTATTCCTCTGTGGTTTGACTCCCTGAAGTCACATCCTTGCCAAGTGGTCAGGCAGCCAGTTCCCATTCACTGATTCAACAAACAGTTCCTGAGTGTAAGCCATAGACAAGAAACAGGAGATAGACTGTGTGTGTGTGTGTGTGTGTGTGTGTGTGTGTGTGTGTGTGTGTGTGATGTAACAAGTCCCAGTCCTGACCTTTTTGTGACAACATGAGCTGGGGGAATAGGGAATCATTATATTTTCTCCTTTATCTGCTATATGTTTCCCAATTTCTTGCTCATGTGTGTAACAAAAATTGATGCATTTAGAGGGAAAAAGTGAAAGTCCATAAATTGTTAAATTTCAATGGATGCCCTAAGGCATTTCCATTTAATGGAATTAAACACACAAAGGCTTTGGGGCTTTGACACCCTAACTTCTTCCTAAGGATGCATACAGAACCAAGAAGGGGAAGAGATGAAGAGGACCTATGAACTATGAAAGTCCACAGTTTCCCTAATTTAGGGGCTTTACCCATTACCTTCTGCCTCTTGGCCATTCTCTCACCTCCTGGAGCTACTGGGTTATAACTCACAACTCTCCCAGTGTTTCTGGGCTGTTCAGTTTTTTTTTTTTTCCCTCCCCTTGGCAAGCATTGCACTCCCTTTTGATGTCACGCTCCCGAACCGTACCATTTGCATATTGTGAAGGTTGCCAGAGAAGCCCTGGGCAGAGCTCTCCTTCCCCTTTTCTCCAGACATGCCAGAAGTAGCCTTATTATAAAATGCCCACAATTAAACTATCCACAAAAAGCTAAACTCACGCAAGATTCAAATCTTGCTGAGTTTCAAAACGAGATGGAAGCATGCCTTTTGTTTCCGAGCACAATAATCACAAGCCTTCCTTTCTTTCATTAAACAAAAATATAGATAACCAGGTATAAGCCAAAACAACTCCTTCAACCTGGTGGATATAAACAACTGCTTCTTGCTTGAAGATTGACTCTGTGCCAGGCACTGTACTAACTGCTTTGTAGACATTAGTTTACTTACTTTGCCTCAAAACTCTATAAAATTATTATTCCTGTTTTATAGATGAGAAAACTGAGAGGTAAAATGTAGCAAGTTATTGCTGATCAGGGTTCGGACCCCTGATCCTTGTGCTCCTGTGCTCTGGCCTTGGGACTTAGTTGGGTGGGTCCTTGCTCTTCAGAGCCTTGTAGGCGGAGTGAGTGAAAACTGAATGGGTTATTTTGTCTTGTAGAGTGTCCCAGAATTAACAAGGCTCGATGAGCAGGACTGCAGCTCCTGTGAGAGCCGGCGAAGTGTGTGGCATGACTGCTGGGTCGACAAGCGCCCGCAGGCCAGGAAATGGCAGCTCTGCACAGGCCCCTGGGGGAGAGACAGTGGCTGGCACCTGAAGCTGCATGTTTGTCTGGGTGAGTTCTTCTGCTTTCTTTTCCAGTGACATCACCCAGACCTTCCTCTTCTGTCTGCAGCGGGTGGCAGCTGCCCGGTTCCGTTCCAGAAATTTCCGCCGCCTCTCGTCGGGATCTTCATCCACCACCCTGCGCCGGCGCCCCCCTGTGGGCTGGGGCGGCTGTATTGTCTGGGTTGGCTGCATCTGCTGCGTGGCTGGTGAAACCTGTGGGCACAGACGGGAAGGACACATGGGGCATGGGGAGACACCCCAGCCAATGAATGCTAAAATGCAAGGACAGGAAGCTAGCTGTGCTAGGGAGCACATCAAACTTGTTTTCTGTGGATGAAATAAACAATGAAATCACACTCATGAGAGAAAAGAAGCATATCACTGAGACATAAAGTCTATGCTATTTTGTCCAGGCATGGGAATGATTCATGCAAAGGGGGTTCTGGTAGATTTTTCCTAATAAGTACTTAGCTGAATTGTGGTAGAGGAACATTATTTTTGCTCCTTCAGGTGTTAAAAAACGTTAAAGTAGCCAGTGTGTGGCGATTGGGTTGAAAGCAAGTCTGGATTATCATGACAATACTGATGAGTGACCTGCCATTTACAGAAAACCTTTGGACAGGTTGTGGGCTCCTTTGATTCAAATAGTGTCAAAACTATGTCCCTAGAACATCAGCCGGACATCATTCCATCATTCCCACTGTGAGTCCTGCAGAAAGTATCCTGTGACATTGGGAAGACAGCTGAAGTCTTATTTTCACTATTTCCTAGTTGTTAGTGCAGAGGACCAGCTGGACCTGCAGACTCCAGGTGGATCGGCCCATTCTGGGGGGGCTTTGAAAACGTGCGATGGGCAGTAAAACTGTCCTGAGTTCCATGTGCACTTGTACGTGTGAGATAGTGAAGAATGGTGGTGTTACTGTATACCTACATTAGAAGGAAACCCTCAGAGTGGCAAGGCACTTTATTAAAAATTTTTACTGTGCTTATAGACTCCTTGTAAGGTCTGCGTGGGACTCAGGAACATCTAAGGGTTTGGAGACCCCCACACATATAGCTTTATTTCCCTCTATGAGGCAGACACACAGCACCTTGTGAAATTTCTACGACTGACTCTTTATATGTCTGGACACCTAATGCTTTCCTTAATGCACTTCACTCCTTCCTCTTTCTTCATTCTCAATAAAGGGTGGTTTTTCCCCCTCTCTCCCATTTCTCAGTCACTCAGGTTTATGACTGTAATACCTATAAAGCTGTTTTACAAGAGACATTTAACCTGCAGAAATAACAGGCAAAAAGTTTTAAAAATGAAGCCCAACAACCTTTTCTACCACATTCTAACCCTGTGATTGAAATCAATCAGAATGACTGTAATTGCACTAATAACGGCTAGAGTTGACATCAGCTCACTGATGGTGATATATTCCAGTCCTACATGCTCAGACCTTCTATGACTAGCTGTAAAAGAATCAGGCTCAGGAGTAAGGTCGAACTGCATCTCAGTAATTTTATCTCATGCAAAGACATTTCTGGTGCTCTTTACTAGTGATTCCTTTCCTCCTGATCACAGAAGAATAACGAAATAAATTAATTGTCTAAGGTCTTACTCACCAGAGTGACTGCTAATGACATAATCCTTATTATTGGCAAAGATGTAGCACTTGTCATTTCAGGTGCTAACTCCTGAGCTAACTCCTGCAAAGCCAAGCATTAGTAGAGAATGTACTAACTGTTTCACTATCTTGACTATTTTTGCCTTTTCCATTGCATTTGTGAATTAGTGATTGCTTACTGCCAGCCCTAGACAAAACTCTCAGGTAGGCAAAGCTGGATTTTGACCTGTACTGCAGGACCCTTTCTTTTGATATTGTGTCCTTTTACCCTAATTTCAATCAATTCTTAACTGATGACACTTTTCTGGTGCCTTCACGCAGAAGGAAAGCAAAGGTGGTTTCAGGTATAGTGCAGATTTGGGGCATAAGGGTTTGGGGGTTAAGAGAAATTCCTGCTGGCCATGAGGTAACAGCAAGACTCTGAGGTCACATTTTTATAGGCAGAAAAATCACAAGAAACCAGGAAAAATTGCCAATGCAACCCTAAAATCAGAATTTATGTCCCTTGTAATAATGGTTGCTTATCACTTTAAGTTTAGAATGGAATTCTTTTAGCAGAGATGCTCAGAAAACTCTGATCAATGTGGGGGCAATACCTGTAATCCCAGGTAATTGAGAAGCTGAGAGAAGGATCACAAGTTTGAGGCCAGCCTGGGCAACTTTGTGATACTCTGTCTCAAAATAAAATAAGGGACTGGGGATGTCACTCACTGGTAGAGCTCCCCTGGGCTCAATCCCCACAAGAAAGTTTCAATTTCAACAAGAAAGACTCTATCCCAAATCCTCTTAGAATTCTACACTTACAAGACTCTCAAGAAATCAGTCCTCCCGTTATTCATATAATCCTCTGATTAAGGCAACATGACAAGATCTCAGTAATCAGCTAACTTGATATAATTTAAAAATGGTATTTTAGAATACTGTCTAAATGATCCCGTTCCAATTTTATCAACACCAACCTACATTCTTTCCTTTTAGTATAGGGTAAAAAAGCAACAGCTGGTACAGCTAATTATAATGACAATTAACTAATTGCATATACAATTGGCCACTTACTGACTTGAAACAGAGGGCAACTGACTAATTGGTACTTAGCTAATGAATGGTTCTTATATTTAAAGAACTGTTAAATTTGCCTGCGAAATAACTTGTCCACAAAAGCAACCAAATTTGGATAGTCTTTTTTCCTTAAAAAATAAGTATATACTTGTCTATCTTTGACCTGGTTGCTCCCCCCTTTCTTTTGGAGTTTTCAAACAGGTTTGAGGCAGGGTCTTGCTATGCAGTCCAGGCTAGATTTGAACTCACGAGGTAGCTGAGGCTGGTCTTGAACTCATGGCAGTCCTCATGCCTTGGCCTCCCAAATGCTGGGACTACAGGCGTGGATTACCACACCCGGCCTTCTCTCTCTCTTTTAATGCATGTCCTATGTGAGTAAAAATGCACTGTATTGCTAAACTACTTGCTAAACTTCTTTGAATTATTTTGGTTTGAAATTAAGTATGGCTACCATGTTTTGAAAACTTTTACAGGGATCTTCTTATTTAATACTTGTAAGAGTATAGGAATTTAGTCTCTTATTAACTAAATTTAATAGATGGGAAAACTGAGGTTTGGGAGGTTAGCTATTTCTGTCCACGGTCATACAGCCATTAAGGTTTTCTCACTCTAAAGATCTGCTGTTTGTAGAAGTTCAGTGAATAGATGAGTTGCCTGTGGCTGACCCACTTTTGTAGACAGTTGTCCAGGTTTGCTGTATGTTAGGGCAGGGGTCTCAAGAGCTCAAAATGCTGCCTTGTCCGCAGAGGCAGATGATGGAGGAGACGGTGAATAATCGTTACTTGGCATTCCCCAGCTTCTGACACCATTCTGACCCAAGTGGTGGGGACCTGGCATTGTGGAATGGGCGGAGGGGACTGAGGGAGGTCATCCAGCTTGAGGATCCACAGCGTCTAGGGATAGCCATGTTCTTGGACGAGCCCTTCATTTGCTTACTAAAACCCACCCCTGTACATGGACTTGCCTCTTCTCTTAGTCTGGGTGACATAACGTCTGCCTGGTCCCCCAACTCTCTTCGAGTTTAAGTGCTGGCTTGTTTTCTAGCCACTCCTGGTGACTCTCCACCCCTGGGATTTGGCCCTTCTCTTGGTCTGATCATCTACAGAGTTTGGCTGTCTCTGCTTCCTCCAACGCATTTCTCATTCAATGGGATGAGTCACCTCTCCTCAGCATTCGCAAAGCACCTTATGCCCTAACATCCATCCATAGCCAAGCTTCTTTGTCTGCGTGAATTGTTACTCTTTAGATTTTAACATGCACCTTACTCAAGAGGATTTCCCATTGTATTTAAGTTCCATGTTACAGGTGTCAAAATTGAGTCTGTATGTTTTAAAGCATAGCACCAAGAACCAGGGTTAGAATTAATTTAATCTTTTCATTCGTTTTCACATCTTGCATCGCTAATTTAAATTCCTCATAATCATCCCATGTTATTACTTCTTTTAGGACTAACTTTTTAACACAAAAAATGTACTTTGGCAGGGTGTGGTAGCACAGGCCTGTAATCTGAGCACTGGGGAGGCTCAGGCAAGAGGATCACTGTGAGTTTGAGGCTAGCTTGAATCACAAAGCGAGATCCTGTCTCAAAAAAACCAAAAACCAAAACCAAAACAAACAAACAAAACAAAAACAAAAACAAAAAACTTCAGAGAATTTGGAGTTTCCATTTGTCTCTAGTGACTAGACCTGAAATTTACTGTATTGTTTATAGAAATTACGATCTGCTGTCTGTTGGGTAACTATCACCTCCTAAGAAATGAACAGAGCTTCCAAGAATGTTAGACAGAACGTCCAGTTCGTCAAACAAGGTCCTGCAGGTGACCCCGGATCAGTGCGTGCAACATTAACAAGAACGAGAAGGGGAACGAGATCACAGGAAGGTCTACCTGTGCTTGGCTGCCGGTGTGCAGGGGCGGGTGTGGCGAGGTCTGGTGATGCGCTGGGTGTGCGTGGAGGTGGGAATGAGAGTGATGATGCGGGTGGTTCTGCTGGTGATGGGGCTGAGGGTGCGGGTGGTGTGCTGGGTGCTGGTGCTGGGGTGGGTAGGGGTGGTGGGGCGGCAGCGTCTGGTGCTGATGTGGGTGTGAGTGCATGTGATGGTGCGGCGTCTGGTCCTGCCGGGAGCTCATCATCTCCATCATGTGTCCCATGGTGTTCATATTCCCATTTGACATGGCAGCAGGATGGTGAGTCAAAGCGGCCTTCAACCTCTGAAACAGAATAAAACAAGAGGGGACAATGAGGTCACTTGTGCACGCAATAGGATTTTGAAGCAAAAGGAGTTATATTTTTAGTTCTATGGTATTTTAGGGTACTTTGTTAACATTTGTTACAGGTAGCAGGATAGCTTTTACATTAATTTCATATTTTCTTACATAATGTAATAAGTAGAAGGGTCAGTATCAGTCATAACTCTTAACTGAACCATCAGCGCAACTGCACCAGACATCCTATCGACATTCAGATATTCAGGCAGGCGTAGTAAGACTCCCTTGTAAGTCTAGATACTCTAGAGGCTGAGGCAGGGGGTGGTGCAAGTTTGAGGCTAACCTGGGTAATTTAGGGAGGCCTTATCTTAAATTAAACAAAATAAAAAATGCAAAGGGCTGCAGCATTATAAAAATGCTCAGTGCCCCCGTGTTCAAAACCGAGCAACATGTGTGCACGCACACGCACACACACACACACACTCTCACAGACAAACCAGATACTCCACTAAAAAGTATTTCTTACCATTCAATCATTCATCATATCCTATTGATGGCCAAGTGCAGATGCAAACCAAACAGAATCATTCAGTATGATAATCCCACTGAGTGGACTGCTTCCATTTGATTAGGCACTGCTTTTTGTAAGGATTATAAGAATAAAACATTTTGCCTCTCAGAAGATTTCTCAGATGCACAGGAGAAATAATTTCACATTTTAGAGTGCAAGAAGATTACTAACGTTATTTTAGAGCTTCAAATTAGCATTAGCAATCCATAACTTCTAGAGGCAATGTGTAGGTCATTTCCATTTACTACTGTGATATTTCTAATGTCCCCTCCTGATAATCTAAATCTCCTCACCCAGCGACTTTTTTCTAACTTGGAGAAGGAAGTAGGGAAAGTAGAATACTACGAGTCACCCCACTCATATACCTTCTGTGACAGTCACATGACCAGCCTGTGTATATTTCTAACACAAAACAATGTTCATTAATAAGCAAATGGAGATGCAGACAAATAACTTCTACCTCAATCTAAAGTAGGAGTCAATAACTACTTTCTCCAGAGAGTTAGTAAATATTTTTGCCATTGTGTGCCTTATAGTCCTTATCACAATGACTCAATTCAGCCCAGGTAGGGCAAAAGCAACTACAGACAGTATGTAAATGAACATGATGCTTTCCCATGCACCTTTATTCAGGGACAGAAAATACAAATTTCATATAATTTTCACATGCTTCAAAATGTTATCCTATTTTAAATTCCCTCCCCCATTATTTAAAATGTAAAAACCATTTTCGGTTCATGTGCTGAATAAAGTCAGGTAGTGGCTAGCCCATAGGTCACCGTTTACTAACCCCCTTCTAAAGGATCGGTGGGTCAGCAGCTTTGACCCAGGGTCTTCAAGATTGTTTTTCTCCTACACAGGCAATTATCAACCTAATCCTGAGGGGCACCATGTGCTAAGTACTCTATAATGCATTTACTCCTTGGAAATGTATCCTACGCAGAGATGATAGCCTAATTGGCAAGCTCACATGGGCTTCATGAAGTATTTACTAGGAGACTCAAGTTCTCTCCAGATTTGTGTTCTTATCTGGCTGATGATAGCAACGTGTAATCACTGAGAGACGAGAATTGCATTTAAACGATGATGAAAGCCCCCGACTCTTGCCCTGCACAGCATTAATGATTCTCAACCATTATTAAACTACTGAAAAATACCAATTTAGTTAATCAAAATCCTTAGTTAAACATAATGAGCCTGTACTTGTGAAAAATAAAGTGAGGCGGGTGGGATGGCGTAGTGCATATAGATACCCATTGAAAACATTTTCCATATGCCGATCCAGTAACCACTTTGTGGACTTGCCTGCTCTTTCGCAAACAACCACTACTCATCTTTGTGAAGATGATACGGAGGAAGTTCAGCATCCTGAACCCCTGGGAAAGGTGAGCTGCTGGCATCACGTTTACTACTAAGCAGAAAAGTGAACTAATATTCCTCGTCTCCGAGTTTTAGAAATGATTTCATTGTTTTTATAAAAATGCTCATTATAAAAAATTTAAGCAATGCTTAAGAGTGCAATGAAGTCAGCCACACAGGAGCCAAGCGGGTTGTTTATCCTGGTGGGCGAGCAGTATTCCAGACAACTGCGCCGACGCACAGGTAGCGATGAAAGAATCAGCAGAATAACCTTCTAACAGGGGAATCATGATACATTTCAATACCTTTTTTGATTATGGCATAGCAAAGAAATGAAAATCAAATTAAAGTTGAAGTTAAAAGTTTCTTTACCCAGGAAAACTTTCTGAATGATATTTCCAAACTTAAGGGTGAAAAAAATACAAAGAATATGTTGAAATCATTGTTTCACATGATTTACTGGGTAGTGTTGATGAATTATCTAAAAATCATTTTTTTGTAATTTCATTATTATAAAAATACATAATTGCATAGTAAAAACAATCATCTGCTGTCCAGTCTTCTCTCCATAAACCCCAGCCTCATTCCTCACATATAAACCAGAATGTTCCTTCAGACACTTGCTTAGCATTTGCAAGGTTATGTTTGTACAAACTCCCTTTATAAAGGGTAGTTTTGTGTGCTATTGTCTATCAGTAAAACTAGCTAGCTAAGACTAACGACTAGCATTAACTGAGCACTCACTGTATGTTAGTTCTCATTCTGTGCTTCATAAATATTAAGACTCTAGTCTTCAAAACAACTCTGCAAAGCTAAAAGAAAGGCAAGGGCCATGGAGGGTGGCGCGGGTGCCTGTCTTCTGCCCAGGGGACAAGGTGTGGGAAAGCATGTTCTTCACTATTTCCCAGAAACAGTAATAATCTGTGCAAAGCCACCTCCCCATCATCCAAAGGAGAGCAGAAAGAAAGAGAAGGAGCTAAAAATGTTGATGCAAGGTAAGGCTATATGGCCCGAGAGTAGTCATGGTTCAGTTGCTTTAGGCAGCAGACAAGTGGAGTTCTAGGTACTCTGTGTCTGGAGTTTGGCAGAGGGTGGACACAAAGAATTTCCAAGAAGTCACCTGCAGCAGAGGACCATCCATCCAGGGCTCAGCATCTTCACCTCCCTTGTGTTTGTCAGGAAATGATACTTACATTTTCCCCCATCCCAAAACATAGATATGATAAGGCTCATGTATCCCTTCTCCTTTCCCTTGCTTTCTAACCCCATGGATCAGAAATGTCTGTGTGATGTTCAGCAGATGAAGGTCAAAGACCTCAATATGGCCTTTGAATAGTCGATGCAGGACCAGGCCCTCCCTTCCCATCACCCCTTGGTCTTCCCTTGCAACCACACTGGCTTACATTTAGTCCCTGGAGGGAATATAATGTTTCCTCCAGACACAAACCCCTTGTATCTGAGACTTTTCATATCTAGGCTGCTCTTTCCCCTTTCTTCAGACATTCTTTAGCTCTCAGCTCCAGGACCCACCTTAGTAAAATTCTCCCTAGTCTACATCAATTCCTACTGCTATACAATCCCAGTTTAGAACCATATTGCTTTTTTTTTTAAAGAAACTTGGTTTGTAGTTATAAATAAGAGTTTTAGTATGATTAGTCCATTAATATCCATCAATCATCCCAGATTATAAGCTTCATGAGAACATGAATCATTTTAATTTTGCTCAGTGTTAATTTTACAGCTTTAGCATAGATATATATTAGACATGGAGTTAATATTTTGGAATGAATGGGTGAATGAAAATATGAATGAATGAAAGAAACTCTCTGAGGCTTATGACAAAGATGCAGCATTTTCATCGTGGGTCACTGGGATTACACAGGTGAAATTGGTATGGGAGAATGATTTTACAACCCAACCAAATTTAGCAGAATCAATCACAGAAGTTATGTAGGCAGATGGGCTGTAAAAGTACTGTTAAAAGAGCTTCCCACTCCACACACAGCTTGCCCTCTACAAAATGATGGCAGAGAAAACATAAATAAACAAGAGGAATGCACATTAACTTCATCTTTATATATCTTCCCTGAAAATGAGGCATGGAAAATTGAAAAGCTGTTTAGGAGTTGGTCATCGTGTTGTCTCTTCAGTGCTACAAACAACTTTTCCACCTTTAATTAGGAGCAAATGGAGCCTGACAAATAAATACTATGCACCAGATCTTCATCTCTCAGATAATTAGCTTGTACTGTTAAGGGAAATTACTTGATTGCCTCAAGTCTGTTCTTGCATGTTTCATGCCAAGGCAATAACGCTAGCAATGCTAATAACATTCCATTTAACTATTTATTCACCCAACAAATATTTATTGGGCTTTGACTGTGTGCCAGGCACTGCACCAGGCACATTATTATCTTCCCAAAGATCAGCAGCAAATGGAAGACACATAAAACTAAATCTTGTTGTAAAAGCAGTGGAGAGGGAAAAAGAATATTCTTCAGTGTGGAAGTGAAGACTTCAAGCCCCCCTCAGAAAACTTCAGGCGTCTGGTTGAGTTTACTCTTCGTGCATCCTCCTTCGTCATGTTTGAAGGAAAGCAGTGAAGATAAATGATTATCAAGCTGCTCTGCATATGCCATATTTAATATCCTCCATGTCATTTCAAAACAGTTGGGGACCCTTCTCAAAGTCCTAAAGAGCCTGCCACTTCCCTATATGCTGGTGCCAACAAGAGCAACTGCACTGTAAATCATTAAAATACACCAAATATAGATATTTGTACCCCACTCCATGAGGGAAGATAAATGACCAGTAAATGAGTCCAAGCTGTATTTTGCAGAATGATTTTTCTTTCTGAAGCTGAAGTGTGCCTTGTTTTAAATAACATTCTGCTTAATGCCAAGCAAATGCAAGGGAGCAAGGGAAATTAATGAACAAATAAACAGATATTTTTTAGCTCTAAAAACCAGGACTATGACTGAGATGGGATGGTAAGAAAGACAAAATGATTCTATTGACCGTCCATCCTTTTCTATCACCTCCATTTATTTGAGAGAGTGAATCAGGAGACTGGAGGGGCCTGACATAGCTGGTTTCAGTCATCAGGGTTCATTTTCCTTTGGTCTGTGCATTCTACCAGCTCCCTGCTCACTGGGCCTGGTGGGAGGCTGGGCCCACTGCCCTGGATCTGAGTCCTGGGAAGAAACCAGCCGTGGACTTCATTCCTCCCCGCGTGGCCATGGCCACAGGGGCCCACCCTGGCACCTCTTCACTACCCATGTAGCGCAGTTTTGAGTCACAGCAGGTACTGTGAAGCCTAGGTACACACACATCATTCCTGCCTTGCACAACTGTATATGCATGTGTGCCTGCATGAGCACACACACAACACACCCACTCACACCCACCCCAGGCAATTTCTCCCCCATTAACAACTCACTCATGCCAATTAGAAACATTTGTGGGGCTGTTAAAACTTTTCTTCTCTATGTTCAGCGAGGCAAATTGCTTGTGCTTTATAGACTCTGAAAGCCAAGTGGAATTATTAAACATTATTTGAAATTCAATTGGGTGGGATGTGGGGAAGGTTGGAACATTCTTTCTAGAAAGGTTTTAATTATGAACGGCTGTTGGGTAATATAAAAATGTAGTGTTTCTGAGTTAACCACAAGTAAGGAGCTGTCTATATACATGTATGGCAAAAACTCTATTCCTACCTCCCTTCTAAAGCAAAACAATGGCTATCAATGGTCTCCCCGAGGCATTGCTATAAAATGCAATTTCTTTCTTCCTTCACTGTCTCAAATATGGCTGGTTGATCAACAGAAGTGGTCAACACAGGCTTTTCTTCCCCCCTCAAAATATAAACTTGTTATATAAAATCAAATATTTAATATTTTATGAAGAATTCAAACCCACTTATATCTAACTCAGAGTGCTTTATATTTTAGAAGACAACTGAAACTAAAAACATATTTACATATTTTTATAACACAGGTAAATGCAACTGAAAAACTATGAAATTCACAGAATTTTAGAGATTTACTGGTTAAAAGTATTTTGAATGGCTCAGAAGATATGAGACCAAAACTTTCCCTAGATATGTGCTTTTAATACCAATGATTATTGACTGAAATTCTGAAATTAAGTCTCTGAAATAGCTTTAAGAATACAAAAAAAAGCCCTGATATTTATCCAATGAATTTTATAACTATAAATGTCAGATTTAGATTACAAAATGCTTTCAAACTTACACCAAGGTAGGCTTTTTTTTTTTTTTTTGAGACAGTCTTGCTGTGTAGTTCAGGCTGACCTTTGAACTCACTATGTAGCCCAAGGCAGCCCTTGAATTTGAGGTGATCCTCTTTCCTCAGCCTCCCAAGTGCTGGGATTGCAGGCGTGCACCACCACGCCCGGCTGGTGTGCACTGCTTTACTGCTCAGAATCCCACTTGGGCTTCAGGACATCCTCTGAGAATTACTGTAGAACCCGGACAGCTCACAGGACCATAAACTCCAGATATATTTTGGGATGATCATTAAGAAAATGGATTAAAATCATACTTGTCTTAATCATTTGGAATGAAAGATATTACTTTCAAAATTTTCATAAAGTAATTTGACTCTGATAATTCACAGTTTAAGTGTTTTTCAGCTTTAGGTTTTAGTTTGGTAATAGAATTTCAAATAAGTTTACCAGATCGGAAGGAGAGATGACCCAGGACGGGGAGGAAGCTGTAAGACCTCGATAAAATACTCATAGTCTCTTTCATGTTCTATCATTAAAAGATACAATTCTGAAGATATTAGAAATGATTTAATCAGCAAAAAAAACCCCACAAATGCATCGTGTTATAAATCAATGCTCCAGCTTATTGGAAAGTAATCCCAAGGAATTTTCGCAAATAAGAATGGTACTTAAGAAAACTGGAAAAAAAAAAAAAGAAAACTGGGACGTTGGCAGTTCTCATACAAGCAAGGATGGGACCTGAGCGTTTGCTCAGACTGAAGTGGTAGATGATAACATGGCGTGTTGATGGTTAAAAAGCCAAGCAAATCTCAGAGAAAAATCTTAGCAATTTCCCTACCAGCCTTCTTCAGATTAATATTTAAATCATATATTAATTACAGTTCTGGAAGAGTAAGCCTTCAATTTCCTCTTGTAAATAGAGACACTAATGAATGCATAATTGTAAAATTATTTTCTTTCGGATATCAGTTTCTTGCATCTCTTGGACTTGGCAGCTTTTATAACTCAGCAGAATGGTGGACATTTATGTGGTTGCATATTTCAGGGAATTCCAGAACAAGTCGCTGTTCTGAGAGGCAGAGTTGGTCTTAGCTCTACTAGAAGATAGCTTTGAATCCTTAGTTAAGTAAACCCCATATCCGTGTGACTTCATCTACTTAGTCAAGGGGGCAGAATCCTTAGTGCTCTGTTCCACCAGAGAAAGGACTGGAGTTGAGGCTTGCTCAGTGGTGGGAGACTGGTGGACAACAAAGTAGTATGAATGTCTAAAAAAAGGAAAGAAAAGTCACTTTCAGAGAACTTTAGACAAAGAAGACCCATGACACAGAGTGAGAAGTCTTGGTTGTAAAACCTGGCTGGAGCAGCCTGGGCAGTCAACCTTAGCTTCGAATTCCTCGTCTATAGAATGGGAATGTGTTACAAGACCAGGAACTGCTAAACCATAAGGATATACAGAATATTAGTGGGATGGAGTGGAGTTGTTTTGTGGATGGGGTTAATACCAGCTTCTGATGAAAAGAAAACAACAAATTAACTTTTCTTAGTATTGAAATGTTTGTGTTTTACTTTAGATTTAAAAAATTCAGAATAAAGCACAATGGAATTTTATTCATTCATGGAAAGAAATGAAATATTGATAGATTCAGCTACAACATAGCTGAATTTCAAAGATAGTATGCTAAATAAAAGAAACCAATAACAAAAGATCGCATTTTGTATGATTCCACTTATAAGAAACATCTAGAATAGGTAAAGCCATGGAGACAGAAAACAGAGTAAGAGTGCCAGGGGCTGGGAGGGAGGGCTGACTGCTTAGTGGTCCACAGTTTCCTTTTTTGGGTCTGAGACAGGATCTCACTACATAGCCCAGGTTGGTCGTGAACTGGTGATTCTCCTGTCTTAGCCTCCCAAGTGCTGAAATTACAGGCATATGCTACCATGGCTGTCTGTGGCTTCCTCTGAGGTGATGAAAATATTTTGGAACTAGATAGAGTGACTGGTTATACAACATGCTGAGTACCTCTGAAATGTATGCTTCAAAATGGTTGATTTTTATTATGTGTAATTTAATAAAAATCAATTTTTGGATTGATTTTTAGCTCAATTTAAAAAGTATCTTTAAAAATAAAGCAAAAGGCTAGGTATGTAGCTCAGCATAGAACAATCATCCAGCAGATGTGAAGCCCTGGGTTTGATCGAAGGCTCTGCAAAAAATTTTTTTAAAGCAAAGTAAGAACCTCTTTTCTTCTAACAAGATGCTGACAGAAACTCTTTACTTCATCTGAGACTTATTAATATACATTACAGTGACACCTTAAGCAAAACATTGTATTATGAAACAATTAAGGCCAAAACATATTCTTCCCTGGAATGCAACAATCGATTCCAGGGTAACGGTATTTGTCTCTAGGCCTTTGTCTTCTCTGGAAGATACAGGCAACCTCCTTTTCTTGCAACTGGATGATCTTTTATTTGTCTTAGAAGTATCGAGAAAATTCAGAGGCCTTAACCATCAAGGGTAGGTGATACAAAGCTAGCAGACAGCATTTAATACAGAAGAATCAGTATTCACAAGACCTGTCTAACAAAAGAAATTTAACAGGAATCACTGTAACATTTTATGCTCGGTTAACAGAAAAATCAAAACAAGCAAAACAACAGAAAAAGAACCTATTGTCCAAAACAGTTTAAGGAAGATGTAGCTTGGTCTTAACACATATTAACAGAAGGATGTGGGGATTTTATTTGACTTTATGAAGTATCACTATGCAATGGAATCATCAAAACAGCTGATGTGGTTTTTCAATTGCATTCATAAATCTGCATTAGAGAATTTAATGCAACAGAGCAAAAATTCTATCCTTCACACAGAACATGATGTGTAAAAGCCCATGTACCCTCATCTACCGTCCCTGGCCAAAACATCAACCTCACACCTAGCAGGTGCTGGGTTTTTCTGTGGGGAGTATTCCAATTTTCACCTGTGGGCATGCATGCTGCTTTCATTCCTTCTTCTCTGTAACACTGTGATGAACATTCTTGTATTCATGTGTTTTGACATATTTGCCAGATTATTTCTACAAATTATTCATTATTTTAAAAATTTGATGAATTGATCCACCTAGTTGGGTTCAATATCTGATGGCAGCAGTGGTGTGTATGCATCTGTGTGCATGTGTAGAACAGGGGCTATTAAGTGATAGAAAGGGAAGGGACTGGGGGACACCTACCAATCTTTAAAGAGCCTTTTCTTGGTCCTCATTTCCTCATTCTATCAACAACCCCTCTCCAGGTGCAATATCATAGGTATGTTCCTCTCAAGCCACTGAGTTCCTTAAGCATCAGGGGATGATCTCAGGTATTAATTTGACCCTACAAGATATAATATGCTGATTTCTCTGGGAATTTTTAGAGTTGGTGAATATACAGTGGACAGAGAGTAAATGTTGATTGCCTGCCTAGCTGCTGTCTAAGTTTCCTGGAGGTGGTGGCTAACCATGCAACGTATTTGAAGCATTGGTTTATACTTTTCTCCACAGAAAAGAACCCTTTCTG
Organism: Hystrix cristata; assembly: GCA_004026905.1. Lineage (NCBI taxonomy): Eukaryota > Metazoa > Chordata > Mammalia > Rodentia > Hystricidae > Hystrix > Hystrix cristata. The sequence goes on along the minus strand of PVJO010005386.1, from coordinate 23,771 downwards.
GTGGTGACTGCAGGGAGAATAATGCCCTTTGTCTTGCTAGCACACACTTCTCACCCCTAAAAGTCTAGCACCTGCAAACCCTGGTAATCTTAGGTGAGGGCTTATTTGCAGCTTTTATAGAAGAAGAAAATTCTACTGGAAAAAGTAATCCCTTGTTATTTTATTTTGGACAAGCATTTAATCAGAAACATAGGCAGTAACATATGTTAGAAAAATACACATGCAACACAGAACTTTGCATTTATAACTCACTATGGAAAATCCACGCTAACGCAGCACTGAGTTCAAGATTTTAATTGCACAGAAGTCAGGAAATTCAGAGTTTATGTTCTCACAGCAAAACCTCACTCTGTATGTGCATCCCAGGCCCTTTCCTGAGTGGGTGATTTAATTATCTGGCCAATGAATAGTGACAGAAAGGATTTCTCCCCACTGCTACAGTTCCCATAATCTGAAGCAAAACAGTGAGAGAACAACATTAAACTACCATTACCATTTACTGTAATAACTTTAACCACTTTTAATGCACAGCAGTGCTTGGGGGTGTGCTCGGTGACCACCTTGACAGCAATCCTACCGTACTGCCTAGTGCTGGAGGTGTAGAACTGGGCAGGGTACTGGGTGGGTGGAGTATGCAGTTGCCACCACATCACCCTGTTCTCTGATATTTCCCTCATTCCCTTGTGAGCATGGCTGGGTTTATGGACACCACTCTTTGTTCTCCCCTCAGGGGGCATCTCAATCACTCTGATACCCAAACTGCGGAACCTGAAATCTTGACCAAGAGGCTCACGGAGGACTGGAGAAGGAACGTTCTCTGAATCTACCTTTGTCCAGCCCTTGGGGGAGCTGTCTACAACAGCTGCTCTATCTTGTCACCTTTTGGCTTCCTGCCAGTCATGTGCCATCAGACCCCTGTTGGAGATATTAGGTGTTCTGGCTAAGGGTTCCTGGAACTGACTGCAGTGAGAAGTCTCCGGGTGTTTCTCTCTGACTATGGGATAAGTGATTTTATGGAAGTATGGTGTATTGTCCCTTGGTATCCAGAGCCAGATCTGAAGCCACTTAACATGGTCCATTTTTGTCCAGTCTTGTTTGTGCACCCACTCACCATGCATGTGGGGAGGAGAACAGGAGGAAGAGAGAGAACCACTGGCCCTAAGATGTCTGCTTAACTTGTGGGGCATTATGAGTGTTACTGGCTCAAGGACCCTGGACCAGCAGCCAAGCCAACTTCCTGTAATGGTTCCAGTAACCTATTAAAGAAGAGGTCTGGGTCTGTCTGTACATGGTCTGGGTTATAGTGTTCTCACTGCAGCAATCATTTGACAAACATGAACTGCACGTTTATTATTACCCTGTGGGCTCTGAGCACCCTGGGGATCCATGAAACCACTTGCAAACTCTGGTCTCCCTGAGCAAGGAGGGCCTGTAGAAACCACTGAGTGACTCAAAATGAAGCGTGGCTGTTGCTAACAAAGTTATCATCAAGTACAGTCTTCAAGATTCTAGGCAAACCTCACCAGGGAGAATAGAAGTATGTGTGGGGAAGCCAGAACTAAACACAAAACTTCCCCGCCACATGTCTACATTTAAGTATTTCAAGGGGAACCTATTGATAGTTTATGAAGAATGTGACCACTTCAATAGACAGCTCCACTTACGAAGAACTTTTGCGTTATGCCCAAGAAGATGTCATCCAAATCATGTCAGTTCTCATCTGTCTCCTTAAAATTCCGTTAATGACTGACTATTGGAAAATACTGACTATTCCTTAACTACTTGGCATCTTTTTAACAGCGCACTCCTAGGCCTTTGCTAAACGATCTTCTTACCTCTCCATTTCTGTCGTTTCCATGGTGTACAATTCACTGAACCAGAGATCTAAATTTACTATTTTACTGCCCACAACACAAGTAATGAGGGTGGGGGGTGGGAAGTGTGAAACTATCTCTTTAAATCACACTGTCACAATGGAGTACCATTCTAAAAATGCCAAATAGAAAGCTTTCTGGTTGATTTATTAATTGAAAATGGCCTCCCAAAGAATTATCTCCTAACAAGCTAAAGATATCATTTTCATGATGTGTCTTCTTTTCGAGCTCAAAACATTTCTTTTCTGACTCCACATTTCTTTTAAGCAACTGCTCGCCAGGGACTGACAGTAATATACTGTACTAGCTTGCCCCATGGTGGTATCTTCGCTCAGAGAAGCCAAATATCTTTGCAGATTCTCAGCCTGTGAAATGGATGAAACAGATCAGTCCCCACCTGTGGGAGATATAGAATATTCCTGTGCAGAAATGTTGTATCACCTGCTTGGAAGTTAGTAGAGCAAAGGAGAATGAACTCTAGTGTTCTTTTAGTGCAGCCTACTTTACTTGGCAGCAAAGAAAGATGGGCGATGAAGGGCATGATGGAAAAAGCAAGAAGGAAGAAAAGAAAGTACAGAGAGAAAGCAAGCAGACATGAGATGGAGGGTAGGTGCAACAAAGCAAATCAGCTCTACTGGGGTGGGAAACATGCTCTACCGAAGGACTTTGATAATTACTGAATTACAATGATGAGGCAGAATTATTCACCCTAAGTGAATTAAAATTGAGCCAAAATATTCCAAACTCTAAACAAGCTCAATTCCCTATTTTGGAAACTTACCCACTCTACCCTAGTTTCTAGATAAATTAATTCCCAAAGGGGTGTTATCAAGTGGTTTCTTCCTTTCAACATATGCCAGCAAGATAGGACCCAAATTTGATGTGGCAGGTAAGGAAAGAATCGTACCTGGTAGGATTGTTTTTTTACATGAATAATGCTATGTTTAGAAATTTGCCCACTTCTGTAAAGGCTTTCAAACCATGCATGGTTAACCAGAGGCTAACAAAATAGTTAACCAATAGTCAACCACTAAGCCAAGTGGAAATACTGATGGTATTTCTAGCAATGCGGAGTTGTTTTGCCATGTCTGTGACACATTCTAACCAACACCCAGTACCCAGCCTGACTTTCAGAATGGCATGATGTTGAAAGAGCATATCTGGGTGTTCAGTGTCAACATGGGTAAAGCCCAGGTTACCAGGGGAAGCCCTTTCACATTCAAAATTGCTTCCGCAAGGCACATATTGCTACTCTGGGTATGGATTGAAAATATTTTCTCCAACATGAACACATTAAGTGAGCTCACCACTTGGTTCTGGTCTGATTAACTGGTACGACCAAGCCCATACAAGTGGGAATCTCTTGTTAAGTAGAAGGTGGACTGTTTTTCTTGTACCATGTCAAGCCCTGCTTTTTTCCCTTTCCCTCCTCAAAATTATCCTTTGATTTGTTTCTAAATGTCAATCACTAGAGGAAATCAATCATTATTAAGCTTCCTTGGTGGGACATGACATACTGCATTCTTTGCTAAAGAGGACAACTGTCAAATACTTGACTTATTATGGTATGGTAGCATTTGTGATGAGGGGAACTATTTTTTAAAGAGCTGAACTGGTTTGTATTATTTAGCAGCTTAAAATCCTCTTTGGAAGTAGGCGTTATATGCACTGAAATTCATTTTGTAAACAAACAAACAAAGAAATATACTCTTCTACAAGCAACCCCAACTGTTTGCTCCAAGGAAAAAAAGTTTTACAGTCAGATTCCAATAAGAGAGAACATATCTAAGTGCTCTTGTTCATGCTATTTGATAACTTTAAATTAAATCTGGGTGCCCAAAATTGCTTCTCTTTGGTATTTTTGCATGGAAGATTAGAGAAACATAGAGGGAAAGTGGATGAAAATAGGAGAGTCTTCATTATTGTCTTTCTTCTATCACTTGATGTTTTAAAAATTGTAACTGTTTTTCGTTTTTCACTTAAAGACAGACCGTGTATCACAGGATAAAAATGTGGCACTCCAGGAGTTTGTATGCAGGAGCCACGCTGATGACATGGGTAATTGCTAGTATATTAATCTACCATGAGAAGTAGTAGTACACTTCTCTTTGACAATTTTGGGCTGGGTTTCACGTGCAGGGATGGTAAGCCCTCTGAGTGTACATTCCCTTTCCTGTCTACTTTGATCTTAAATCGAATTCAGATTTCTATACTATCAGCTGTTAATTAAGTAGAGCTGCCTATCATGTAACAGTGGGCCTACGTCCAGATAAACTCACTGTAAGTTGAAAGTACCATAAGTTGAAAATGCATTTAATATGCTTAACCTGCTGACACTGAAGAGGGGCAGTTGTTGAAGCTTGTGATCATGTGGCCGCTTGGGAGCTGCAGTTCACTGCTGCTGCCCAGCATGAAAAGAGAGTGCTGCACCACACACTGATAGCCTGGGAAAAGGTCAAAGTTTAAAATTTGAAGTACGGCTTCTACGGAATGCATAGTGCTTTCGAACCAGCTGAAAAATAGTAAGGTGAACCTCTGTAAGTCAGGAATTATCTGTGTCTTATTGAAAGGGTACAACAGAATATCTACCCAGTGCCTATGGTATTTTCATAGCACTTACCAAGCACTTACCAGTCAAACTCAATACATAGACCTGTTGGGAATATTGGCCGATTTTTAAATTTAAGATGTCCCTACCTAAGGTATGTGGAGGGGACTAGAAGATAACTGTAGCTTTGATTTCTTCCTAAAAGACAATAACTACTCAGGTAGGAGGCAAACAATCTCTTGTTAGGTCAACTTTTGTCACGTCAGAACTTAATGGTTACAAAATAGTATCAGGTGAAATCCACAAATCTCATGAATTAGACCTAATGACTGCATTAAATGATTCTTGAATTTAGATTTAATATTGTTCTGAGTTCAAGCAAGCCTGACTCAAAATATAAAATATCAAAACAAAAACAAACTCAATGCAGTGCTGGTGTCTATGGTGACAGAATTAGGTGGATTCTGTTTATTCTGAGAAAAGAAGGTTGTCAGGACAACTAAGTGAAACATTTCAAATGCAATTTAAAGTCCGAATTTTTAAGTAATTAGGAAAACCAGTAAGACTACCATTTTAAGGTGATTAACATGTCAGATGCCCATCTGAGATTTCACAATTTAGTGCTACGAAAATACACGCCAATGTAGGAATACAGAAGAGACCTAAAGTAACAGCCTCTCACGCTCCTGTGCTCTTGGTGGGGCATGAATGATGCAGAGTTTAGGCTCTGATGTACTGATGCTGGTCATTAAATGTTCCAGGCTTTTTTTTTTTTCCAACCAGAAGAGAGTTTTACTCTGGCTTTGCTTCAGCTAGGCTAATGGCAGCCTCTCCCCCAAGGCTTCCTTCTAACTTTCCAACTGGCAGATACTTGCTTCACTTCCTTTGGTGCTGTAAGGATCGTGCTGAATGACAGGCCGAGCATGGCAGCCCCTCGTTCTGCACTGCCTTGGCCCTCGCGGGGAAGCTGTTCAGTTTAAGGCAGTATTTTTCATCTTTGGCATTAGTGAATTTTGGGGCCATGTAGTTCTTGATTTCATTCTTTCAACATGCATTTACTGAGTATTCTGTACACAGTGATAAATAAAAAGTAAAGGCCATAAGAACTCAAAATGTAGCCGATTCTGCTGCTTGTGAGGTGGTGTGATATTACAGATTAAATAGGTTTTTGAGATTTTAGATCAAGTTTAGATTGCTCTAACCTGAATTAAATAGAGACTGCTGGTGTTCTGGGGCTGACAAGCATATTTTAGATTGCAGCATATCAAATGTATTTAACCATCTCAGGTCTAAACTGGGATTTTTGACGTAAGTCAGCGGTTCTCAATTAAGGGTAATGTTTGCCTCGTGAGGAACATTTTGGCAATATCTGGTAATATTTGTGGTTGTTAAAACTGGAGGAGATGCCTACTGGTATCTAGTGAGTAGAGGCCAGGAATGCTCCTAAACATTCTACAATGCACAGGGTAGCCACTACAACAAAGAACTATGCAGCGTGAAATTTCAATACTTCTGAAGCTGAAAAATCCTGACTTCGCCCAACAGCAAGGCTAACTAAACTATGACTATATAACATCTCTCAACAGGTTATTTATTCTATTTCTTTAAAGAGGACATCAAAGACCATTGTGATATGGGTATAAAAATTGGTTCATATGAAAATCCAACTAAATCACAAATTATCTTTTGGACATTTCCTCCTCATCCTTATGAAATTCATCAGTCTACTCTGACTTGGGATGGCAGTGATAATAGCAACATCAAGGATGTATTATTCTGTGATTATAAACTCTAATAATTGGAGAGTTTTGAAGCACACTTGTGCCAAAACTATTTCATTTCACAGACTGAAAAGCTGAAGGTCAGTGAAATTAAGGGCCACATGATCAAACGACAAGTTCAAGGCTGAAGATGTATTAAAACCTGGGCCTCTCTAACTGCTTGCTGGTCCAGGTTTCCTCTGGTACTCTGGGGACTAGTCTGGCACTCTGCTGCATCTAGTATAGTAAATAAGCAGCAGAGATGACATATGAAAACCATGTGCTGTATATTTTCGGTGGCATCAACTCAGTATGTTTTGAGGGTGGGCTGCTTCTCAGAAGCCACAGAATAAGTATGAGCCACTGCCATGGGGGAGTAAAGGGGTAGAGTGTGCTTAACCTGCAGACATGTGTGCCTCCTCATCCAGGGGCAGGTGCTCCTGGGCAGGATCTGCCAACCTTCTGGACTGCGCAGGAGGCAAGCGCAGATTCCCTGACCTTTGGAGGCATGTTATGAACTACATCACAGCACTCTCCTTGCTAATGGCAGTGGGAGGCCTCCTCTCAGCTTTCTTCCTCTGGATTCCTAAGATGTTCATCAGACTATTATTCTGTTATCTTCCAAACAATTCCAGTCCTGTGGATGTCTCTGAAAGGAGTCTCATGAAGCATCAACCCTGACATTCTCTTTTCAGTGACTTCTCAGATTTGTACATGGACTTCAGCCTGTAAGGTAGGAGAAGAGGAATATTCTCCATTTGCCTGCAGAAAAGTAGGAGTCCTAGGCTCTGAATTAGGTAGAGAATGTAACATCTCTACTTTCAAATAATCAACCAAACCCAGAGACTCCACTGACATTCTCATATGCCTTTTTAGTAGACGGAATCAACCTTCATTTGGTCAACAAGGGCCAGGAGGAGGACCTCTCTTCCACTCCCACTTTACCTTTTGTCTACTGTATATAGACTTTGAAGAAGGGGTGTGGAACTATGCAAATCAAAGTGTCTACATAACTTCCTCTTATTTCCCTTCTTAGATCTTCTGTAAAATAAAGAGCATGTCAAAACAAACTTCAGGTTTTAATTTTCTATTTCATGTTGCTCATTTTCTTCAAAAGGGCTGGAGAAAGATATGTAAAATGGGTGGTTCTGAAACTCCATACAAATCACTTATCTTCTTTTTCAGCCTCTGACACTATTGCTAGCATTCTCCTTGAAACTACCACCTTCTGTCTTCCTGACACCATTGCAACTGCCTCATGAGCAAGGGAATGGAACAAAGTATGCGGCCAGTCTGTGTGTGAGTGTGCACACATGTGCGTGCACAGGATAAAGGAGACAGGAGAAGGCATTATGGCACATGACCAGGTGCCACAAGTAAAGTGAGCATCTGCCCTCACATTTTCCTATGGCCCTTTAAGCAGGATCCTTGCTGCAGTTTTTGGATTCTATCCCACAGAGTTCAAGTGCATTCTTCAGGGCAGCCAGTTACAATTCCGCAGAGGTGTGAGTATCCTGGAGTTTCATGAGCACAATACTTCACATTGTTGGTTCAGAATAACTTTAATTCCTCTCTCCACCACCCCACCCCCACCTCCATTAAGAAGCTGTTGGATCCACACAGAGGCTTAGTCCCCAGGACTGAAAAGGCCAAGGAATGCACAAGAAACCTGTCCTCAACATTCTAGTACAAAAATATAACCAGAATTAACAAGGAGTGTAGTCCCCATTTTTGCCTGATAGCGGTCAAAGTCTGACTTTAGCAATTACAGGAAGTTTATCCAAAGAGACCCATTTTCCTCTAAGAAAAAAACATAGTCATCCCTTTGTGACACCTCAAAGCAACCTTGCTGAAGGGCAGTGGACTAAGGTGCTGCTCCATATACTAGTGAAACCCTTATGCTCTGGAAAAATGCTCCTTCGATGTGTGTTTAGGAGCCCATGAATCAAACATATCAAGAACCCTGCAGCCACCCAGCAGGTATCTGGTGTCAGTTCTGGACCGTTCCCTGCAGATAATTTGTGTACTACTACACGGGCACATCACTAAAAATAATAGTGTTCAGTGGGGACATAGACCCAGGTGCTCCTTGATGCAGATAAACCCTGGGAGGTCCCTACACCACACTGAGTCCATTCAAAGGTCTAATGATGTCTACACATGGATTTAGCCTGACAGAGACTGTTTATTTTTCTAACATTAAGCAACTGCACTGGAGATCATCAGAAAAATGAATCAAGAAAAGCCTCCATAAATTGTACAGAACTGTTTATGGGTTGCATGGTTCTGATGAACCATCCTGAAAAAACAGCTTATAAAAACCAGTATCTTCCATGTGACTTGTGATGAGTCTTTGCAAACAGAGAAAATAAGGTGGAAGGAAAGACCGCAGAAAGCTGCTAAGGTGTAAAAATCGGTGAAAAGTGAACAGTGCGCCAGGCAGCCACTTCACTTCCAGTCTGGTGAGACTTTTACAAAAGCCTGCAAGCTGTTTGGCATTAGAGGTGGAGCGAACGAAAGCAGACTTCATAACCCTTTGCTCGTGAACCACATCACACCCCCTCCCTTAACAAGAATCTTGTGGGCTTAAACCACAGGCGCACATCTGAACCCTTCCTGCCAGGGCAGCAGGCAAATCTTGCTTTCCCACAGACTGGCGCGGAATTTCAGCATCCCACCACAGTGCTGGGGCTTAAGGATCCATCACCCAGGCAGCCAAATACAGTTCTCCATTCATAGGGACTGTGTCCTGGCCCTCTGCCAGAGAGAGAAGACCAGGGACGGGAAAAACAAATCCTATAGCTAAGCAAACTGAGGAGGAGGGTGGGGCACAGCAAGAAAGGGTTGAAGTGGCTAAGTTTTCCACTTTCCCCCTGCTGTGGTTAAAGCAGTGACAGATAATTTATCACACATTTGATTGCATGCCAGCTGGCTGTTAAAAAAAAAAAGTAAGAAAAAGTTGTTTATTAATTCAATTAGCGGGCTTATTTATCAGTGCTGGGTTAGCAGGGGCAGAGAGAAGGCCAAACGATGCCTGTGTCAAGCTGTCTCTGGAAGGGCCTACAGGCAAGTGGAGACACACACTCTTTGCTCCCAAGACTTGAAGTGGCCCACTAGCTGTGTTGACTCTGAATGCGGGGAGCACGAGAAGAAAGCCTATCAATCGGATTGCAATCCCAGGGTGAGAAGATGCACAAAACAGGACAAAGTCCTCTGAGTGATGAGAGTCATTAGTGTTTATTTCCTTTTCAGGGGCCATTTTCAGACATAATATGTCCTTTCCGAACTCATTTTTCGTTGTTCTTTTTGAGTTTTTTTATTTGTTGGTAGTTATCTATACACAAGGCTGCCAATATATCAGCAACTCCCTCAGGATCAGGAGAATGATTTATGCAGCAAGTGATTTATTAAAGAAAATTCACAAAAAGTATGTTAATACCTTGCTTTGCACCAACCTCTGTGATACTTTTCCTTTGGTTCCTGGTTATAATTAATCCTCATGTGGTGAATGAAATTTGGGACCATTTTACCAGTGAACCAGGTAAGGTACAGGTTTTAATCAGTTTACCCTCCTGCCCTGCTCTTGGCTGACCCAGGTACCTAGTGGCTTGAGATAACACATCTGTTGCTATCCCTGTGGAGACCAGGAGAAAAGACAGCAAAAGGAGAGAGTTCTACAATTCTATTACTTTGATTTCAAAATAGCCACATTATAAACAAATGGTTATAATGTGTACATTTGATTTTGTTTTTATTCAGAATATAATGACTTCCCTCATGAGCTTTACAAATAAAGTATTTTACAAACCTGAAAGAAAATGAATTCTGGACAAATATATAAATAAACCAATTTTCAGACATAATTGAGAGTGATATTGTGGATTAAAAATGGTGAGAGAGGAGCCTAATATAAGAATATGACAATTTTTTTTGTGAATCAGCTGATCAATTAAGCAGCAAATGTGATTCAGATATGTGTCAATGATAAGGCCACACTTGTAACTTTAGTAGGACATTGCGTATTAAGGGAAGATATAACTTTTGAGCTCATACTGGGGTTAGGTCTAGAGAGAAATGCCAGGGTTGGGTTTAGGGTAGAAGAGTGATAAAAACTGAGTTTTTAATTAAAAGTTAGTATTTGGAGGTTTATTATGCTAGTTTCTTTGTATCATGCTAAGAGTTAGTACTTCTTCATTGTACCACATGAAACACAAATTATATGGGAGCAAGGTTTTTACCCAGCTCCTGGAAATGCCCTAAATCACTTTTGTCTTCCTCTCCCTACTTCTGTCCCTCCTTATTCCCTTTGTTCTTCTCACTATTGGCGAACTTAGTGTTTTGGCTTACGGGTTGTAGAACTGAGCTTCCAAAGCCCCAAGAAATACCAAATCTCCTACTATTCGAAATACGGACTTTCAAGACCTTAAAAATGTCTATTGATTTGTATAAAATCAAGGGGAGTTAAATGCCACATTCCTACTGACACCTTTTGTCTTATAAGTTATGTCTGGTGGGAACTTCTGCTTTCAAAACTGGGAAGGAAGGGTTAAGTGGCAATGTACTAGTATTTTTTTCATTTCTTCTTTTTATTTTCAGATCAATTTAACCAGAAAGAATTCATTTTTAAGATTAGCATATTTTATCTCAGTTTGGGTGTTCTCCTATTTTTCATGTGTTCAAGTTTTCTAGTTGAGTGTAGTAGTTTTGCTTTCTGTTGCTGACAGTGCATCAATGGAACTTTACAAATTCTGTGTGTCAGTTACATTTGGAGAGAGCAAGGCCAATATAATGATCATCCTAGCACTTATTTATCATTTTAAAACTTAAAAAGATGTGCTGTAAACTTTCTTAAAATTTTTCTTCTGCAATCGTGGGTAAAAAAACTCCCATGCAGTATTTCTAGACAAAGTGCAGATATACACGCACTTTTGGTTGAGATGTTTATTCATGTGTATGAAAACCAGGCCAATTTGAAATTCATTTTGTTGAAGTCTAATGTATTTATGATTCATCAATATTCCTAGTAAAAGTACAGTCTCTAATGTTCATTTTCAACTTTTTAATATTGTGGAAAAGTCCAAACTTTCTGTCTCAGCACAGGTTAAACACTATGTATAAAATTTCCAAGTACTGCTACTACTACTACTACTACTACAACTAATAATAATAATAATAATGTCTCACACTGAACAACAGACTACTGATCAACTAGAAGCTTTAAGGAACAATCTATACCTTCTCCTTTGTAACTATCTTGTGCAACCTCTCAAATTACCGTATTTTAAATTAAATCCTTTTAAAATCAGTAAGAATATTTTTGTATCACGTGAGAACCACCTTTGCCCTGAAGGTCTGTCTTCTCATGTGCATAGCAGGAATGCTGTGGACAACTTCCCCTTGAACATTGCTTAACCTTCTAGGTAAGCATTTCTCGGATTGACTTATGGGAACCCTGTAGAGGGTTCTTATGATGGAACACAAATTTTACCTTTCAAGCCCGATTCCTTCGAAAATGGGAACATTGACAGATAATTTCATTTATGTCACTTCCTTAAAACCGCATATCAACAATTTAGACATTCTTAATTTTCCAACTATAGTCTATTCAGCAATCTGGGAAAATAACGTTTCTAATGTACATCTCAGGCACATTAGGGATTTTTCAGAACTTCTCTTGATATTTTCCCTAGAGAGTGGGAATCCCATGTGTTTGCTGAATGCAGGATAATTGGAGGGCGCTGATCTCTTCAAATGGCTTCATTCATTACTGTCTCTGGGTCCTCCAGGGCATCTGCTCCTCAGAGGGTCAATTCAGTGACACCCCAAGCGAGACATGTGGCGATACAGCCAATCTCATTCACGCCCCCTTTCGGATGTCAGATGCTGGAAGAAGCTCTGGTAGGAATGAACACTTCCTTCCTCAGAGTTCAGTGTTACAGAAATAACATAATTCTATTCCTCAAATTCCAACTGAACATACATTCAGTATCTAGCACTATTTTGGCTAGGCAAGTTTGAATATATTTTGCTGTGCTGTCATCATACATATAAACTGTGGAGCAAAAAGGGGAGAGATAGGCTACAGCTGCTGAATGCCAAAAGAAAAAAGCATCGTCTCCAATGTGGTTATATGCCTCAGTACATTTCAAGAACAGCTGAAATAACGACTAACATCAAAGTGCAAGTGATGTAAACAGCCTTGATTTAAAATCATTTAAATGGAGCACTAATTGTGCTTTGAATTGTGCACGCTTTTTCAGTTGCTTGGAGCTTCTTCATCTCTTTAGTATCAGGTCATATGTGAGTATTCCTGAGTGTTGCTGTAGCTTCTCCACTTAAGATACAGGAACTAATCAAAAGTAGAGAGAAGAAGATTTGGCTCAGGCCCTCAAAAAACTAACTGTCTGGTCGGAGAAATTAAAAAACATACACACCACAACTTAACAAAGTAACACAAATGCCAAATTAATAAAAGGGACACAAAATGGATGTTAGAGGAGAGCCGGACAGCATGTGATATGGCTGGGAATACGAATCATAGTCACGTGGCTTTCAATTGGGTCCTACAGGAAAAGTGGAGGGTGAAAATCAAGTTTCTAACAAGGCTTAAAGAACTAGTCTAGATACAGTAAGAATTTGTTAGAAGATGTCCCTTTCTTCTCTCCCTCAGCTCATTGCCAAGACTCTTATTTACTTCAAAAGACACGTAATGCTCATTGCCTAAGTCTACCCTTCTAACTAAAAGTAGATCATACATTTGTTTGATCAATTTCATCTATAGAATGAAAAATATTATCATTGCCACCAACTGATGGCAGTCAGGCTAAGGTGGTTTGGACTAAGGAGCCTGTATAATTTAGAAAAATGCAGTATTTATGCTATAAGAATACTCGTTTTCTTCCCTTCTCCTTGATCTAAGAAGGGATATACAGAAACAAGTAATTCAAGTGCATAAATAGTCTATAAATCCTTTACTTTAAATTGTGGACTAGTTTTCTGTCTCTCCCTTTCGGTCCCTCTGAGGCAGTGCTGGAGATGCTAGGCTGTGTTCCAGGACAGTACCCTTTACTCTTCCTCCAGGAAAGAACTTTTCAAATGAGGCTCTAAATGCTCGTTCAGTGTTAGAGAGCACACACACACCTACACACAGTTGAGATGTGCCAACTCTTGACACGAGAACTTTCAGAAGCACACCAAAGCCTCTGTTTAATTTAAATTTATTTTTATTCACATAAAATTTAGTTTGGAAAATTGATGCATGGGATTTTCTGAGTCACCAGACGGTCTTTATAAGATTGCAAATACATTGAGAAGGAAGAACTCTGGCTTCGCATGGGTGATACTTCACAACAACAGTAAAAATGATCAGTTTCCTTGGATCAGAACAAATGAGATGGTTTTAAAATCTATAAATACATGCTATTAAATCTTACCATAGTGTTAAAATATATTTGTTATATCTGACTCCTGAGGAAGACTCGAGAGGGGGAGAAAGCAGCCAACAGTTTGAAATGTTTATTTTGTTAACTTTATTTTCCAGTCTTATTTAATTACTCCAATAGTGTTTAACATTCTGATTCATATTAATTAATTATAAACACCTTTTCCCTCCTCTCCCAATTATTCATTTCGTTAATTTCGGCCATATATGAGGGTATCTCCTAATTTCTTAAGGAGTTTTCAAAAATGATAATAATAAAATTAGTCATTTCATACCCAACATACTCTTTATTACTTATATGCCTTTGGAAATAGTGCTTGTATCTGTAAATGGATTTCTTGAAGAAAAGCATTAAGATTTTCATTAAATCTAACAAGTGTCATATCTCCAACATGATTGGGAATCACAGATTTAAAACAATGATTGGTTTTAATGATTGCTGACAGTCATGCAGGACAGGTAGGGAGAAGTTTTCATCCTTATATATTCGTTTTGCCCAAAGTCCTTTAAGTATCACTTGACTTCTTTCTATGCATAAGTGGTCCTTTGCTTTTAAGTGGCAAGTTCTTGCCTTGTCACCAGTGTATTTAAATATCACACAACATTTTATTAACTGTGCATTAGATTACAAAGTACAACCAGAAAGCTCTTATTTACTTGAAGATTCTTTGCAAGTTACTGCAAGTTCTCAAAATTTTCTTAGGGAATTTCGTTGTTTCCTATTCTTTCCCTGGGAAGGTTAAGTAATTTCTGTATGCCTGTGTCATCTTTCCCACCATGATAGGAAAACGAGTTACAGGTATGCACAATTCAGTGTGGAAACATCCACAAACAATAAGGAAAAGGTCAACAAGCAGTTCTGCGTCAGGGGGACGGTCCCATAAATCACAGTAGGTTCATACGACAACATGTCATTCAACTAGAGAAATCATGTTTGCAAAGAATATTTATACATACACAGAAGACCCAAAGAAAATATTCTGTTGACAGCAGTCATCTCTGAGTAATTGGCGTACAATTCCTTACTTTTATTTATTTTTATTCTCTTCTGTCCTTTTTTGTATTTTCTAATACAAAATACAATTAATTTGCAATTAATATATATCTTTCAATTAAAATTGTAATTTTGGAAATTCACTAAGGATCAGAAAGTTCAAAAGAAACATCGTGAAGATTTATATTTTGTAATAAAGAAGGCTCCAAAACACTGATGATTCACAAGTCCCAGAACTTTCAATGAGAAAACATCTGGCCAGCAGATTAATTTGTTCTTGTTCTTATTGTTTTGTGGTGATGTTTGCAGTACTTCTCACTGTCTTGTTTTTCCTCTTCATTCAAATATGAATTACCTAGCTTGTCACTGCAATAGTTACACAGACGCTCTGTATTTTTAAAGCTTGCAGTATTTTCCTACTAATCTCTTTATACAAGAGCCATTTAAGTTTGGCAAATAAAATAAACTTGGAATGTAAACTGGTTTAAAGATTTTTTTCCTTCAAAGAAACTGTATCAAATTGAGGTTAAAATACAACCAGGAATAAGACATTCTCACTCACAAAATGGAAGCGCAGGTATGAAATTGTTAGGGAAATGTAAGTATACTCGTGCATGAGGGAATAATACCATTAAATTCAACATTGTTTTAAAATTTAAAATGCTGAATTGGGGACTACAATGATGACAAATTTCATTAGGAACGGCTCAAGTGTTGAGTTCCTTGTAATAATCTACATAAAATGGTGCAACCACTTTGGGAAACAGCTTACGGGTCCTCAGAAAATTAAATATAGAGGCATCATAGCACTCAGCAAGTGTATTCAAAAGAATATATCTGAGAGAATTGAAAACATTGATACACACACAAAAACTTGTGCATGAGGAGTCACTGCAGAATTATTTATAATAGTCAAAATCTATAGATAAGTCAGTTGATGAATGCATGAATATAATATAGACTAATCATACAATGGAAAATTACTTGACAATAAAAAGGACTAACCTACTGACACATGCTACAACATGAATGAACCCTGAAAAGGTTATGTAAATGATAGAAGGTAGTCATGAGGGCCAGATATGATATAATTCCATTCATATGAAATATCCCAGACAGGCAAGCCAGAGAGACTGAAAGTAGATTAGCGGTTTCCAGGGCCTGCAGACTGGTGAACAGCACAGGATGAGTGCCTACGAACAGATGAGGGGCTGCTTTTCAGGGTGATGAAAATGTTCGGAAACTGATAGTGTTGACGGCTTCATAACTTTGCAAATGCACCAAAACCCATGGAATTGTATACTTTAGAGGGATGAATTTAGGGTATGTGAATTTTTAAATTCAATTTAAAAATATTTAGGCTTTCTTATCCTGAGATGCAGTTCCTCTACACAAAAAGCAGAGCTATTATGATTTTTAAATTATTTCAAAGAAATTTTATGTTTTAGACTTTAAGAAAAAGCTCAGTTTTATGATTGCATTTAGATGGTAACATAGAGATTAAAAGAAAATCCTGGTCTACCCCTGGAAGTCAGAATGAGTTTTAATACAACTTTGCTTCACTTCCTCCCCAAGGGAACCACAAGATCTGACTTCTAATTCTTTATCAGAAGTTGATTTGCTGAGCTCAGACGATGGTTATACAGTGTCAGTTTTCCCATTTGTAAAAAGGTCATAATGTATTTGCCGGCTTTCTTGTATAGAAGAACAAAATGTTTAGAGTGCCTACTGGGATTATGGAGGGGTAAAAAAATATACAGGCAAATGACCTATCTATTTTACAATACAGTAAGTGTCATAACAATGACTTAAAAATTGTAAGGGATCAAATGAAAATAAACATGCACCAAGAGAATTATCAATGTATTTTGATAATGGAATATCATTTATAGTGGGAGTGAATGAACCCTACTCAGTACCATAATAGATCTGATAAATAGTAACTGTGAATAACAGCAACAAAAATATTTTAGAAGACATACACCATATAAAATCATTTATAGAAAGCTTAAAATAGGCTAGAGTATTGCATATCATTAAAGAATCTACAGATATATTAAGTGATGATAACCCTGGGAATGATAAATACAAAAATCACATAGTACTCTGTCGTTCTCGGGGGCTTCTGCATTATAGATGGTGGGCAGATGAAGGTTTATTGTGTTATTTCTTAGACAGTTTTGTATGTCTTAAACATTGCATGCTTTTTAAAAATTGTGTTACAGAAAAATTTATAGGTGAGACTGGAAGATAAGGAAAGACTTTTAGGAGAAGGTGTCTGATCTGGGCCTAAAAGACTCATGATTTCAACAGGCAGAGAGGAAGAGAAAGGTCCTATGAGGGAAGGGAACAGTGTAACCAAAGAAAAATAACAAGGTTTTAGCATAAGGGACTACAAGCTTTCTTTAAGTCACAAAGCATTATTAGGTTTCAGCTTCTTACAGATTTTCAAAATACAGAACACAAAGGACAAAGAGATTTTCCTGAATTATTGTGTAGAAAGCTTGATACATTGAAAACAAAACATAACCAGAATCCGGGGCTGGTTTGGAGGACTGCAAACTTGCTCCTTTTTTTTTTTTTTTTTTCATAGCGAGAACAAATTGGGATCCCTGGAATATACCACTTGGGAGATGGTGGGAGAATAATTTTATCCACAGTATTAAGTTGTTGCCTGAGGACAGCTGAGTAAACAGTTTGCTGAAGTCTGTTTGAGGACTGCCAGCTAGTTACACCCATAATTTCATCTCTATTAACAAAAACAACTCGTCCTGTCGCGGTGCCCTGTGTTGGCTACCCCGGGGTTTGCAGTATGTGAATTATGGAGTGTCACTTGAGGAACATTCTATAGCAGTGGGGGCTGTGTTTTGATGTCCTTTCATTACCCACCCCCACTCTGCTGATTTATGGCATACCAGGCAGAGACCTAAGTCAAAACTAGAAAATACGTGTGAAATAATGCAAAACAGAGTCGAAGGTTGGCAATTTCGTAATTATACCTAAAGGGAAAATAATTATGTAATACCACATGGCAACAGTAAGTCTCAGAAAAACAAATGTTCATACTGTAAATGTAAAATTCAGGGAAGAACGCATGCAGTCTTTGAGGAGAAGCGGTGGAAAGGCCTGCCTTTCACAAGGACCCAGAGACAACTTTGATAATACTGTTTAGAGGCCAGGAAATGAAGGTTTGAGTGAGTGGAATGACATAGTCCTGACAAAAGAATGTAGAAAATGGGGTAAAATTTGAGTTATTTATTGTTTTTGCTCAGTCTAGACTATTACCTGCAGCAACCATTGGTTTTACCCACCAGTTCGAATTCTGGAAATATGAAAGCAACTTATTGATAGAACATAGAAAACCCTCCAAGTCTTAACAGCAACTACGAAGTAGAAACTAAGTCAACATAAGAAACAACTCACACTGGTGACCTTTCAGTAAAAAAAAAAAAAAAAAAAAAAAAAAGATGAAAGAATTCCTCAGTAGTCAAGCATAGGAAACTCTCCTGTAAGTCTATCAGTTAAAGAACAAGCTCTAAGTAGAGGAAAATATGAGAGAAATGGCCTGGGCCCTATTCCAGACTCAGTTTTCATGCTGGAAAACCACCCTCCATCCTCCTGTACGTTGTACATCCCTGGCATAAGAACCTGCATGCAAGATGCTAGGAAAAGATTAGGTACCTAAGGCTCTTGGTGGCCAACTTCCTTCATTAAAAATTAGCACTGAATCCCTCAAGTCACTCGTTTGGGTGGAGCCATACCGGGAACTAGCCTAAAATTGTGTGCACTCTGGGGACAGAAGGGACAAAACCACACTAGACAGGGAAATTGGGAAAGATAGGGAATTCTTTAAGACAGGTTGCCAGACTAAGGCCTTCAGGCCAAATCTGCACAGCTCTCTTTGTGAATAAAGTTTTATTAGGAAACAGCCTCACTCATTTACTCATTCTATAGCTGTTTCTGAGATACAGTGGTAGACTTGGATACTTATTAGAGATACCACATGGCCTATGAAACTGAATTTTTTAAGATATGACCTTGCTATGTTGCTCAGGCTGGCCTTGTACTCCTACACTCAAGCAATCCTTCTGCCTCAACCTCCCAAGTAGCTGAGATTATAGGCACATGCCACCTTTCCTGGCTAAGTCTAAAGTATTGCTTATCTAACCCTTTTCAGAAAGTTTTCCCACCTCTGCTTTAACACACCATTATCTGGAACTCCTTCAGTTGGTAATACCCTTGAAAACAATAATTTATAAGAATATCTAACTCCACACAACCTTCAGGTAATTAAGCTTTAGAGTTGAAAACTACTGTACTACCTTGGGTTCTTTACAGCTATTTTATTTTCTTAGAGTAAATATATATTAAATTAGGTTACAACATTTGTATCTGGGGCCTATTTATTCTCTCTTTTTCTTTTTGCTCTGCACAAAAGAATCTGACAGTAGAAGTAGAGTCTAGCACAATCAGTTTTATGGTGATTTCTTCTTGGAAACCAAGCTATTTAAGAAAGTTTTAATTTAAAAAAAAGGTATTAAAAAAAGAAATGGCAGCATAAAGGAGGAAAGTGGACGCTTGAAAGCAATAGTAACAACTCTAAAGTTCTTTAAAACACTGCTGTGTGAGAACTCATTCTATCTTCACAATAACTCATGTGTTAGATGTTGTGGCTATTCTATAACAATGAAATTGAATTTAAGAAAGCTGCCTGTGATACCTGACTTGCAAAGCGGTAGACCAGAGACAGGGGACAGCTGTCACCTTCAGATTCACAAGCTTTGCACACTCCCCCTCACTCCACCACGCAAGGAATGGCAGAGGAGGACCTGCTTAGGAAAGCCAAGCGTCCCTTTCCTAACTCCAAATGGCCTAGACAAGTCTATTAGTCACCCGGTATCAGTCACTATTAAACAACAACAAAACAAAAAATAAACGCTAGTGTTCTATAAGGGCTTTACTCTTTTGCTCTATGAAAACTATAATGGAGAACTTTCCCCATATTTAGCTTTAAAATATCTTTAGAAGAGAATCTGCCTTCTTGTGTTTCCTTTACTCAGAATACTTCTCACTCTGTTCGGAAAGGACGAGTGTTCGGCAGGGTGAGCGGATGGCTTCCTGGGTGGGAGAAGCTCAGTGGCGGCTGCATCTCCCTTGCTGCCCTCAGCCCACAGCCTCTGTGGCTGGGCTGGGCCGGGCTGCCCCATCTCTGGCCCACCTCGGTACCTTGCTTCCCATTCCCGGTTTTGTCCCTGAAGCTTCCCCTCTGGCCGGCTGGTCACAGTGCCACCCTGGGTGCTCTTCTGCCCCAGCTCCCCACACTGTCTGGCTATTAACCCGAACGTTTAAGAACCCCGAGCCAACAGGTCCCATGTGTCTAGCCGTCTGCAGTGGAGTCTCTCTAAAGTGAGATTCTGCCAATTCCAGGAAACCTCACTAGTGTCTGCTCCCTGAGGAAGTGGCTTTTCTGAGTGAAACTAACCCATGTCCCTGGCAGTCAAGTGAGGTGGCTGCCCGAGAAAATGGGCGAGTTTCAGAGAATGACAACCACCCTTTGCTGTCTAGTTTTTACCAGGCTAGGAAGAAAAACGTGACTTGTCCCTCGTGAGAAATGTATTGCCAGAGGAAAACAGAAACTCACACACCAGCCATGCAGAAGAAGGCTAGGATGCTCTCTGACTTCGTGAAACACAGTTACGGAAACTTTTCTGAAATGACCAAAGCAAAAAGGTGACAAACAAGAAAAATGTCTTCTCCTGAGAGATTGGGTCCCACCCTTCCATCCACCCACCTGCCCCCAGGGAACTATAAATTAGATATTAAAGGCCCAGCAAATTGGCAGCCAAAGCTTTAAACACTATGAAGTGCCAAGTCTGGGCTTCGATACAGATACTTTTTTGTTTTAGGCACTGGCCATTTAAAAATACACTTAGAAGTTTCTGAGAGAAGTAGAGCTATAGATGAAATTCCCACACAAGACAGCAGGACACAAGAAGGGATGTCCTGCTCCTTGCACGGTCTAGGAACCTGATAAGACTCATTCCCCACACTCACACAGTAACTCTCTAAGGTAGGTATCATTATCTTCCCATTAAAGATGACCCAGGGTCCTAAGTCCCAGGGTCCCCAACGAGCCATACCCTCCCTCACTGGGCAGCATCTAAAAGACAGCTACAAACCACAGTTGACAAGATCTCTTATTCTAAGATGGCTCCCCTGACAAGAGAACATAAACTGACTGAATTTTCTCTCCTGAAAAGTCTCCAAAGAGGTGAGGAAAGAATTTCAAACCCTGGATTTCCCACCAAAGGAAGAGTCATTGTTTTTTTCTTTCTGTTTATACAACCACTGGGACCTCAGAGACTAGCTCATCCAAACTCTCTCACAGAGCAAAGAAGGAAACCAAGGCATTGAGATATAGGGTGACTTAACCAAACTAATCAGTGGCAAAGCTCTTCTTTTTTGTCTTACTACTGTTTCCTATTTTTAGTATATGTGCTGCCGAAGTGAGCACTGTTTCCTATTTTTAAAAAAGTTTTTTCTCAGCTTTATTTAGGTATAATTGGCAAAAATTGTATGATTTTTAAGTGTACAAGATGATTTGATACACATCCATTTTGTGAAATGCTTACCACAATCAACTTATTTAACTTCTCACCTAGTTGCCCTTTTTATGTTTTGTGGTGAGAATTTTTAAGGAAATTTCAAGTATGTAATTCAGTATTATTAATGTAACAGTCAATCTTCACTGTCAACTTGGTAGGCCTGAGAGACTCCTAGGAGATTAGTAAAACACACTTCTGGGCATTGGGTCACGTGGGTGTGACCTGAGAGACTATATCTGTTTCCTGGCCCCTTCCTCTGTCGCAGGCTCTTCTCCTGCTCTCTGCTTCCAGCCACCATGAAGTGGGCAGCTTTCCTCAACCATACCCTTCTGCCATGATGTATCTGAGTTGACCATGGACTGAAACCTCTGAAACCATGAGCCAAAACAAATCTTTTTTCTTTTAAATTGCCAGTTTCAGGTATTTGGTATAAGCCATGAAAGTCGACTAATATAGTTAACTATAGTCATCGTGACATATATTAGATCCTCTGAACTTATTCATCTTACACCTGAAACTTTACACCCCTGGATCAACACCTCCCCTTTCATCCCACTCCCCATCTTTTAAATCACCACATATATATTTCCTTCAACCCAGTTGAAGGGGAAAAGGAAAATAACCCCATTAGGGGG
Source organism: Hystrix cristata (assembly GCA_004026905.1). Taxonomy (NCBI): domain Eukaryota; kingdom Metazoa; phylum Chordata; class Mammalia; order Rodentia; family Hystricidae; genus Hystrix; species Hystrix cristata. The sequence continues at coordinate 1,914 of PVJO010005386.1, read as the reverse complement.
AAAAGGAAAAAATAGTGTTGGTATCATGACTCAAAATTGAAGGACCTCCCATCTTTCATCCACAAAAACCATCAGCATATGGTCAATGAATAGCACTATGATCAACATGACTATCTTTACCATGCATAACTGGGTTTTCTCTCCTTTTCTTTATTTTTCTAGTCATAATAACTAAAATAGTAAATAGGCTAATGAATGAAAAGCCATGATGAAAAATCCAAAATGTTCCCACTCATTAAAAAAATAAAAAGTTCCATTCTTTCTTCTTCTCATACTTTATTCAGGCAAGTGGGCTAATGAGGATATTCTTGGGCAAGACTGCAAGAAAACATGTAAATGCCCTGAATTTGGTTGGTTTTCTTTTCCTATCTGGAGTTTAGTGGTGGGATTAAGCTTACTGGCAACTGAGAGCAAGTACCCTAGTATAACAGGCTTTCACTGATGCCCAAAAAATCTTGGAAGGAGTGTGCGTCTCCAAGTGATCACAGTTTTGCTTCTGAAGGCCAAAAATCAACCAAGTTAAAGCCAAGGCTATATTATGGTAACTCTATTCTCTCCTCTCTTTATGGGATCCCTTTCCTCACAGCTCCCCTTTTCGCAATTCTTACCTTTTCCATTAAATTTTCCATCAGAGGTAGGAATGCAGCTGTTGGGAGAAGTTGTGAGAGAAAGACTGGTCTAGTCTCAGCTGTAGCTTGCTCTGAGCACCATCTTACTGCCAAGAGCTGTCCTAATTTCACCACTGGTCTCTTTCATGGCCATGGAAATGTCTGATTCTAAAGCTGGAAGATGCTCCAGTGATCCTACTCATCTTTTATATCTGATCCAATTTCAGCTTCCTAGATTGTCTTACTGAAGCAAATAATGGATCTCTTCATTTTGACCATGGTCGTACTCCTGTTGTCCCCATGGGGACCAGAAAATTACATTTTAATCGGATACCCAAGAACACTTCCCTGGTCCTCCTTAATAAGGAATTAGCTCTAAAGTCAAGTTCCATCCACTAGAATCTACAGTTAAGCAAACTATTTCAGAGCTTCAACAAGACATATACTTCAGGGCTCCCAGACATGTTGTTTTACCTGCATGGGCAGTTCATAAGCAAACTAGGTGTCTGCTGAATGAGGCTACAGTTGCCCACCTGGTCAAAACAGGAATGATTTATCCAACTGAATTTTAGCAAAAGAAAAATAAATCAAGAAGATAAACATCATCATATTTACAATCTCCATGTTAATGCTTTATCATTCAGACCAAACACAGATGTATTTTCTTTAGTGTGCCAGAGGACTGAGTTTATATCCAAGGACTCACAGTTAGAGGTCAACACTCACTTATTTATAGGACAGAATCTTCTGAAAATTCTGGAAGAATGACAATGGTCTTGTTTTGGTCAAGAGGCTGCCTGGGGAGAGGAATGAGACTGATTGCAGGTTGTCATCTGTGAAAGCTGCTTAATTCAGATCTCACCAAGTGGTGGAAACCGCCTCCTTCTGGGACAATGGCCAATATGGGTAACTCATCTGGGTGGGAGAAATCTATGTGGCATTGTAAATAGTGGGACTTGTTTGGACTTATGACTAAATTGCAGTGTTTGTGGGATCTTCTTGACACTTGCCAGAAAGTGAGTGCTTAAGACTTTGACTTACTGATAGCGTATGCACGAGTCTCTCCTCACACACACACACTCAAGCTCTCCTCAGGTCGTCTCCTTGTCCTCTGACCCAGGAAGGAAAAGCACACTAACAATAAAACCTCTCATTCCACCCCAAGGGAAGATTTGTCTCTCTCAAACTCTTCTCCTTTCTTACACTATAGATTTGCTAATACGGGAAGATAATGATCACATCTCATATTGGATATTGGGGTTCCTTCATCCCTTCTTCATGCCATATGGTTTTCAGATTATTTCGG